>JAQGAF010002291.1:0-23630 GCA_034687865.1 Kryphioiulus occultus | reverse complement strand
GTTTATCTTTTAAATTGTTTTTTGTGACACTTTTTGTGAAAAAACGCCAATTGCCTATACTTGTTTTATCCACTGTAAGTGACTGAAGTACATGTATGTGAAGTACAAAATATAGGCCCTTCATGGCAGTCATTTCATTGTATAATTGGATTGATGATTCCTATAGTCATCAATCCTATTATACAATGAGAAGTTGGAGAAGATCGATCTAATTCTTTTAATTGCCATTAAACTTATTTCCAGACTAGAGGTTACTCAATGACATTGGGTAATTTGAATGGGGAACTCACCAATTCCCCACTCCCCATTGCAAAAATCTGATATGGCTTAACTAACCAAGACCTGACTCAACCAAATTAATCATAATTGCTTAGCCTAATTTTGATCCCAACCTACTGGCCTTGCAATTATCATATTTAAAATGAGTCTCCCAAGTGCAAAATCTCACATAAATATAGGACAAGATTGATTGTGGCCATTTTCTCCTCTCAGCCATCTACCGTAATGAGAATGGCTGTCAAGAAGTTGAAATCTCAACTTTTTTGTGTGCTAAGGTTGGGGCAGTTCTTCTAAAAATTACCTGCAACCAGTCTCCTTATTAGCTTGTTTGAGTTGTCTGCTTTGCCCTAATGCTCATATAGGCTACTCATAACTATGCTAGGGCGCATATATTACAGTTTCTGCCAAATTATTTTGGTGTAAGGGTCTAATTCTGTTTCACTGCTTTAGATTGAACTATCATTAAAAGTAGAGTAAATTAAATGCGTTTTTTCACAGTTCATTTAATTGACAAGTTTTTTTTCCCTTCATTACAGCTCAACTTCGCCAAGCCTCAAAAAAGTTTAGCTTTGAGAAAAATGGGTATTGCAAATATGGTAAGAATTTTAATGCTCTTCATTTTGGGTACGTCGTTACTGATTCTTATACACAGTGTTCACCTTACTCGGGAATTGTTAAACTCCCACAAAGCAAATAAAAATCAAGCGTTTCGAATTAGTGGACCCCTATGTCCCTTCAATTTTACTGTCAGAAATATCAGTATTTCCTGACAGGCATGCCTAGTCTGTTCAACCTGTCAGCAAACTATAACTAAAGTGCAAACATTTTATTCCAGGATTATTGCATGATGATTTGTTAAATGAGACTCCTGATGTGGAAGAGGCCATACGCCGCTTGCCCCAACAAGTTAAAGATGTGAGAACCTACAGAATTTTGAGAGCAGTCCAGTGCAGCATTCGTCACGAATATCTGCCTAAAAATTTATGGACTAAGTATGAGGAGGTAAGTTTTTTTTGTGCTTTCAGAACTGGTTCTGTGTGCTTTTATTAAGCTCTAAAGGTATTAATATTACTTTAGGATGTGAGATATGTGGATCCCTACTTGGAAGAAGTGCACAGAGAAATTAATGAACGGCATGAATGGAACAGCAAATGAGAAGTCTGAGTGCATTGGTAGTGCATTGCTATTTCTTTAGGACAGCGTCATTTCTGTAGTTTAGTTTGATGTCATCGATGGAAATGAAAGATCCATAATTCAAGCCAAACGAAATAAAATATCCAGCATATTAAATCAGGTTTTGCTCAATTCTCACTCGTGATTATAAGCACCTTAAATCGGTAAGTTGAAATATATAGCATTTTTTGGGGCACCAGAATGGTGTAAAACACATTACATCAGAAAGTTCCATCAATTGCATTCGCTGTTGATTCTCCTGTCTGCAGCGGCTTGTTGCACATTAGACTAAAATTCTGGAGCTACATGAGCAATGCAAGTGATGCTTATTTTGTTGTTCTTTTTAAATGAAAAAATTCCTGCCTGAATAGCGAAGTTATTTTTGTGAGACATCAGGCAGGAAAACACAATAATGTACGTTTACTTATTTTGTTACGTTTACTTAATTTCTTACATGTAATATTGGGCATAAATAGGGAGCATTTCTATTATGCAAAAAGGAAATTTCGATATAATTATAAAAATTGTAAAGCTACATTTTGCTCAGGAAAATATTACTTGCTGGATATTAGTATGACGGGGAGAGATTTTCTTGTACAATAGAACCCCGATTATCCGACAGGTATGGGATCGAAGTATTGTCGGTTGATTGGGAGCGTACATAAAATACATAATCAGATTTTTTCGATTTTTTACCCCTTCCCCCGGGATATCCTCCTTCACCTTGTATATGGAAAGGGTGACAATTAACAGAATTTTTACTCTGGTTCGTCTGTGGAGGGCTGTCGGTTAATCCGGTTGTCAGATAATCTTGTGTCGGTTAACCAGGTTTCTACTGTATTCGTACAAGCGAACCAATCAAAAGACTTTAGAAATGAAATTATGCACTGAAATGTAAACAATTAGATTATATATATGCTGATGGGAAATTGTTCAAGTATGAAGGGGTATAGTCGGTCAAAACTAATTTTTGGGACTTACGTTACATTCGCCCATCTCTGCTATTCATAGAATAAGATTTTGGGCGATTGTTCTAGATTCCTTCTTTTGGGCGATTTGTATTAACCTATTTTATCATCTTTTTTCATCCGCTCATTAATCCTCTTTGTGCCAGTAGACCCTCTGGATGATTTCTGTGATGTGCAATTATGATGGGCATTTCAATATGCAGTTCATTGAAATCCATTGTGTGTGAGATGCTGGAGGGGCTAGGTTGTGGTGCGTGAATCATCTAAATTTGCCAGAATGCCCAACAATCGATTGCTGGGCCCTGCCTTTCAGTTTCTTCGGAAGCCACTTTAGTACTTATCTTGGGCTCGAAAAAAATAGAAAAAATCTTTCAATTGGACTAGTCGGTCAAACAATTCATCAAAATTTGTCATTTCAATCTAGTGAAACTCCTAGCTCAATTGGATCCAAACCATTGGTGGTCCTATATTTTTGCAGTTTATGTTAGTATGCACTCCCAAGGATAGACAAACTAGGCTATTAAAAATTTCAATGATGGCTACCAGACCTGGAAACCTTAGGGAATTTTATATTCAACCTGGAAAACTCAGGGAATTTTGAATTGAAATGCTGATTTTTTTTAGAATCCAAATTGCATTTTTGTTTGTTCGTTATACAGTGTAAGTCTGAGAAATCAGAAAAAAAAAGAGATTGGCCTGTTACTTGTAATTCTAGTATTCCTCTAAAATTCAGCATTTGCGATTAAGTTTTTCTACAAATTTTGTTTGTGTGCTTGTTTGGCTATTTATTTAAAAAATGATAAAATTTCCGTCAGTGTTGCCTCGTGATATTTTCCATCTTTTTTTTCTGCTATGGATAACTGCAAAATACAAGAAATAAACGTGTTTTCAGATGCGCCCTAGGTTAATCTGCCTCAAGCTGGAAGGCAGTGACCGTGTTGAACGTGCCCAAAATAGACAACTTTTTTTATGAATAACATAACTGAAAAGGGTTGCTCAAAATAACTACCGGTTCTAGAAGCAGATTTTCTGGTAAGAAATGAATCGTGCTTATCTGAGTAAATGAGCAAAAATCTCGTTGCTTTACATGCATGGCTTTGGATTACACAACGTCTACTCTTGAGCATTTGCCATTCCTGTATTACTGCTTTACTGCAAACAAGCAACGTTTTTCAGTAATGCAAAAAGCTTGCATTTTTATCAAACTTAATTTTGAAAAAAGTTTGATTTATTGCAAATGCGATGCGTCTCAGACTCTCAGCGAGTTCACGCACCATGTTAAAAAACAAAGAAATGCGTGATTGTCTTCTTAGCCACCCGAAGAAATGCACTTTCTTTTGCTTTTTAGCTAACTTGCGCTAATGGTGACAAGGACATATGGTACAATGGTTTGAGTGAATGGCTTATTATGTTTTTGCCTCCATTTTTTGCGGCCTAATTGGCAATCATTGTTAGGAGTGAATGATTAATTAACTGCAGATTAACCCTTCCTCCATCATTTTTGGCCTGGCAGATATTTTCTGAAAAATGGCCTCTTGCAAAGGTGCCATTGGCCAGCTTCTGTTCTTGGGGTGTTCCAATTAGAATGGCCCCTTTATTCAAATTTTTGTGAGAATTGACGGGATTTGTACAGGTACATTTTCCAACAATTGAAAATATGAAAGGTGCATCTTAGTTGAGAACCAACAAAAATGTTGAGATGAAAGAAGTTTAATACATTGCCTTGGTGGACAGCATAGATCAATTGATTTTCAAATACTGTACAATACATGTATGAATTTCATTAACAAATTTACGCAGAGAAATTGTTAGCAAACCAATATAAGTGGGTTTTAGTTGCAAATAGTTTTGTAAAGTTAAATTATGCGATGTATATGCAATGTACATAAGAATTCAAATTAAGTAACGTTCTCCTTTTCTTGTTATTCGGTTATTAGGATCGTTCGGCTATTGTTATCGAAACAGTCTGGGCCCAAAGTGATCCCATTAAGCGGAGTCCACTGTATTTCGGAAAATTTAACATTGAAGAATAATTGTTAACCTTGATTTTGGGCTTCCTATCATTTTGAGTTTTTGACCGTTCATTTAAAATTCGGATAATCGTCAGTAATGAGAATGATACATCAATCCATCAGTACTGCACCCATTACACGGTCGGTATTACTTTCAGTATTTGTAGAAATTGACAGTAAACTAGGTCTTGTTAATCTCATTAGCAAGTCAGGTTATTCCCATTAGTCTGTTTGGATTTTTCAATGGGAGTCAATTGGAATTTTTACTTGGGTACGTAAGTCAAAATTTCGCTTTGACACCATAGTAATGCCACCTAGCATTAACTACGTCTGATTAATCAAAAAAATAACGAATAGTATTTCCGAAATTCTGAAACCACACTCGATGGCAAATTTGTCGTTATCTTATTGGACGAAAATACAAATTACTAACTTTCTTAGTTATTTTGCGAGTTGCTCTGGAAATTTTCCCATTGAATTTTCACTGGAGGTAGACTCTCGAACTGTTTTACCCTCCTCCACATCCAGCATCCCAAATAAAAAAAAAATTAAAAAGAACGTGCGAACGGGCTATTTAATTGGACAATGTTTGAGTGTAATTTTAGCAGACCATGCATGGACTCTCGCTCATGCCCAGACTTGATAAAGTGCGTTGATTTGAGTTACTCGCACATGAGCTGGTAACACTTAACGACCTCTTTAAGTGCACGGTTTTATGGGGGAGTGAAATTTCGCCCATTGCAAGGATTCGCATTGTTTTCCGAAACTCAAGAAACATTTTCTTCATAAAGTAGTTCATGCGCAGCCATAAATTTTGAAAACGGGCAACTAAGACAAGCAGAATTGCGCCATTCGCACATTCGATTTGATGCTGGTGAACCCCATAAACCAATTTTACGAGCTTTTGATCCTCCAATTAAAACACGGAATAATTAGTTTTCAACCCATTGTTCGCATCTCGTTCTAAAACAATGCCTTCAGACCTGGCGCTTTCGATAGGATAATAACCATGAGAATCACGTTTTACCTTTCGCTAGGTGTGCGTTTTCAACTTGTTCTAAGAATTCTTCCGGTTTCTGATGGAGGAACATCTCTCGTTAACAGCTCTTAAAAAAATGTGTACTGCTCGCTAATATCCACATTCTTCCGTGGGTTATTGTATTATATGGTCCGGAAATTAACAAGAAATTTTGCTACATATTAACGGAGATTTGGATTTGCGTGATAAACGACGTTTGGTGTTTTCTTTCTGAGACGTTTTTTGCCTTTATTGCGCAGCAAAGTGAATGATTTTACTCCACCCTGCTGCGCTGAGCAAAAAATTCAAATTCTCCAAATTATACGTTCTTTTTATTGTTTTTGTTTATCACGTAATGGTCGTTCGGGCACCTGGGAAATTTCAAATCTGAAAGTGTATACGAGAATTTGAAGGAACTGAAGCGTGAGCTGAGGGGTCGTAAAGCCTGAAATGATGAAAGTTAGCAAAAAAATTATGTTATAAAATGTACTATATGTGTAAAAAATAATCCACACCTGACATATTTAATTTTCATTTCCGTAAAATCTGAAATGTTTCAATTTATACCCATTTGTTTCGCTAACAGCGTTCATAGGGTCCAGCAGGATTAGGAGGCATGGAGTTGAGATTTATCCACTCCCCAGAAATTGAATGATTTATATTAACGTACATGTTAATACAATGAGACTTTTTTATTGGTTAGCGATTTGCAATCCATTAAAATCCATCATTTTTGCAAGTGTTTTTTTTCAGAAATTTCGCCTCTGGAGTTTCTTTAATTCGTAACATCGCCAAGCAATTGTAATTTATTAATCTTTGGGCTGAAATCTGCCCTTTATAGTTATCTATTCAAGTATAAATGTAGTCTTTATTCGTATTTCTGGAAATATTCGAAGCTACTATATATAATCCCTCGCTGTTGATCTATTGTTGTCGAAAAAGATTCCAGAATTTGTGTGTTTTCTGACAAGGTTTTTTCCCCAAAAAGTTTCGACTATAGCGTTCGTTGCTTTTATTATTAATACGTGTAACTCAAAACTATCTTAAACAAATCTAGGCTGAAATCTATCATTCATGATCTTGATCTTTTTATTCTTAAAAAATTCCGTACCAAAATTTCACCTACACATTTCCGTTCATGATAAACATAAAAATAATTTTAATAGTCTGTATAATTAACCATCAATCTTCCACAAAAAATTGGTCCTTACCATGGGTTAGGGATGTGCAGCTGCTATAGGCATGCAGCACATCTTCTATAACAAAAATTCTAATGTTAATGAACACCCTGTATCTCGATTTTTCAGTTGTTACAGATACACGTGATTCAGAAACAATGGCATACATGTAGTAACAGAAAGAAATTAAAATTTACCTTTGAAATATGGGTAACCGCAGATTAATTCACAAGGATTAACTAGATCCATAAAATAGAAGCACGCGTGTGGTCAAAATGCCACACACATACAGTAGATGATTAAAGGAAAGAATTTTATACTGCTTATAATTCCACTCATTGTTATTATGCATATTAGGAGTACAGTGTATTTCCTTCCCTATCCTTTCAGAACATCTCACGATTGTAGATCTTCAAATTTCCTGTTTCAGTTAAAAAAAACTCGTGAAATTTATAATGCTGTTTCCATGGCACAATTGATTTTCTCAAAAACCAAAAAATCGTGAAAATGTAAACAACAATTTTCTCAGTAGATTGTCATACACATGTACATCATTCCTCGAGGTACAGTACTGTACCGTATGTGGCTGGCATTTTCATGTATAGTATTAAACCTGTACATGATAGAGTTTTTTGTTTTTAAGTTTTCTCTTTGGTAATTTTGAAATACTCTATCCCTTTGGTTCATTGGATATGGACTAACTCTACCGATAATCATTTTCCATTGTTTGTGAATTATCATCATACCATAAAGCAATGTACCCAAGTTACTTTTGTGTTATTTGTAATTGTATACCTTGTTGCCTTCCATGTTAAAAATCAGTTGATTTTGTTGCTCAAGGACCAATTAACTTATTTAAATGCATTTTCAAAACAGTGACATTTTCCCATTAGTATGGGTTTGTTCAGCAATGATAGTTCTAGGCGAAAAAAGTGTTTATGTACTGTACGATTCGAAATGACACTAAAAGGTGTGTCACGCCTTGCCATTAAAAAATGTATAATCATGACCGAGAAAATTTAAAAGTTGTATTAACTTTTGATAATGAAAATTAATCATGATATTGTTGTGTGCTCCCCCAAATAGTGTTAAGCCGGCGAAGGAGTTAAATTCAGAGTTAAATTCCTCATGTTATCTACATGTTATCCTCATGTTACATTTATTTTATACTACATTTTTTAAAAACACGCAAATCAATATAAAATTTTACTTCGTTCCAATTTGAATTACACTTTCCAGGTGTCGTTCTTTTCTCGTCGTAACCATGGCAACGGCTCGTTCTATTTTGGCTTGATCGAATTCGATTTATTGGTTTCCTGGAGATTGTAAGTGAAATCTGAACGATGTAATTCGCGAATAAAAAACATATCTGCAAGTATAGACAGTATTTCTATCAATCTGATACTAAAGTACGTACTGCTGAATTACTGGTTAGATAATTTTTCATTCTTTTGCGTGTTTTAAAAAACATAGTATAAAGGAAAATTTCTTGGTGTGAGAATCTAACTTTCCCCTGTTCCGGGCTATCCGTCTTCACCTTAATTAAGGGAAATTATGCAAACCTGGTGCTAATTATTACTTCAAAAAAAACATTAAAATGTCACGTCGTCCCAAAATATTTTATCTAACCAAGACAATGCAAAAATGAATTTATTATTATATTATTCATTACAACCTTTCCTCTAACTTGTTGTGAGCGTTGTTTGTTTGCGAGATGTTAGGGTTCAACTTTTTCGAAGTCAGTTTAAATCGAATTCCTACCATCCTAGCGTGCTGGAATTTGGTACACAATTTAATTTCGGGTATCAATTGTTTGTATTAAAAATTTATGGAGTATTGTAGTTCCCTTCACTTGTTTATTGACCACTGTAAACGTGGAAAAAATACATTCGATACCATGGGCTAGCATTCTTAAAATAAACCCACATTCGAAACGTACGTGCGTCTGGTAATTAGAACTGCGTGATGGCCCCAGAATGCATTTCGTTTTAACAGCTTCTCGATTCTTCCAAATAACACATTATGAAAGGTTGTACTCGAAAAAACGTATTTTTTTACGGCTTTACCATCACCACAACTGCAATTCATTTTCCGAAGTGACAAACGGTTACGCATTTTCCACTTATTCTTAGTTACTCGAACATATTTCCCCTGTTTTTGTTCGAAGACCAACTCACAAATTGATTTTCCCAAAATGAAGGTTGCGTGCACGGTTCCAATGACTGTAAACTTAAGGAAAGTCAGAATTTGAACAAAAATTTTTCCAGTTTTTGTGTAGCTCAATGACAACTGATTCGTAGGATACAATGCGCGACTTTAAGACAAAAGAGAAAATTAGATCGGAACATGTTTCAGAGCGGAACTATTTGACAGTTTTATTTCGCCAGTTTCGGGTGAATTTTGATGTTTTGCCAGGCAAGCACTGGTGCTGACACTTTAAATTTTTGGAACTAAGAAGGCAGATCAATAAGTACTCCTTTCTTTAAGAGAATATATAAATCAGTCTTACTGGTTGATCTTCGATGAGACTAGTGATTTTCTAAGTGTAATTATCATAGCTAGGAATAATATTATTAATCGAACTATAGAACTTTGTTTTTTTTGGTAGATAGCTTGATAAACAAATATTAAATAAACCTCTTCAATGATGAATGGTCAAATATGTGCCATTCACGGCCACGTTAACGTTTTTTTCAGTGCTCTAGTAACCCACTTTATAAAAAATGCACTCGTATATCGATATAATTTTTTTTTCTATTTAGAGAAATATTTTCAATGGTGTTTTAAAGCTCACATAATTAGAGCATAATTTAGGATTTTAAGACACTCAGAGTTTAAGCTATTGTAACTATGTTTTCACAACTTTTTTACTGCATTTCTTAAGTGTTGTCTCAACCTTTGTAATACAGCGAGGGAATCAGGGAAATCATAACGCCCTACTCTCATTACGAAATTGACTTTTTGACAAATTGTTAGCGTTACAAGGATCAAAACTAACATCATCTAAACTATTACCTGAAACTGTAATTTCTTTATTTTTTCCCAGATTTTTCGCTTGTTTTTTCCAGTGGTATATATAGGAAAAGTCATTTCTGGGTTCTCCATGCAAAGGTCTTTAAATTCAGAAACTAAACTAACAAAACAATATTCAACTTATGATGTAAGTTCATTTGAGATTGCAAATGACTTAAAAATTATTATCATGGAATTCAATTCGAGAAACATTGCTCCAAGTTTACACTGTTTTTACGATAATTGATATTTCTAAGTTGATCATGGCAAGTTTTTATTACAATGTCTTATAAAAGAAACATGGGAAGAATTCTCAATTATTGATTGTTTAAAGTTTACTACTCAGGAGAGGCCCAATTCCTTCCATGATGCTTCATTATAGTGTCTATGCTGAAGCAGAGCAGCATCAGGGAACATATCGAAATACAGACGAAGTAATTCGCCAGCTCTGCATAAATGTTCCCCATAAATGTACCAAAGTTTGTCGATTTTTCATTTCCGAATTCACAATTGCACAGTAATTGTCCCGCGACTCTCGTGGGAATCATTTAATAATATTTGCAACTAAATTGCGAGTGTTTATGATCCCAAATCATTGTTTTACAACGTTTTTCACTTCACTGTTTAAAACCTAAAGCAACAAAGTTGTAAATTAAATTATGGCGGGTTTGGGTTGAGCACTGCAGACATCACACGATTTTGTCCCCGGAAAAAATTGTGTGCTTCCCTTAGGAATCGCTGGGCCAGAAAGGGTTTAAAACCCATGTTTTGGAATGGAAAATCGGTTTTTCGTATAACAAGCTGTCAGCAACCCAGGAACAGAAAGTAAAACTCACTGGATTTGATTGCCAATTTTCCGTTGCATGGTGCGCGTAACACCGTCCCCCATTGTGTGTTCTTTCAGACATTTCAGAGAAAACTTTACAGGGGGAATGAAATTCGGCGTGCTCATTACACAAATTCTGGGACAGTAATTATGCGCACTGGTCTGGTCGAAAAGGGTTGGCAAAGCGGATTTCAGGGGAACAAAAGGTAAAACCACGGGCCAATACGGGGGCCATTGAAATCGGTATTAGAAAAAGTGGAGTGAAACCTCGACATTGGCCCAGTTCAGGTTTCCTAATAAACACCTTGGCTGTATTTTCAAGTATACCACTTAACGGCACTAACATTGTGGCTTGAACGCCATGGGGAAGGGGTGTAACCTTGAAGGGCTTGCACTGCCACCTGTGTTTAATACGCGAATCTAACTGCACAAGGTTTAGTCACGACTGGTGGGATTTATTTCCGATATAATGGAAAAATGTATTAAATTGAGATGTCACCCCATGGTCACCTCCATCATTTGCGAAATAAGGGGTTTTGGCCAATTTCAATAATTTCACTTCCTCGAACTGCTATAATCAATGAGATTATTTACAGCTAATCCACCACTCATACCCTTCAGTTTTCACAACGAAGTACATGTAATGCTCCAGCAAAGGTCGAATCAAGAGCAATTGCTTAGCTTCTTATTTGTTTAAAAGACAAACTTTTTTACAATATTTCTACAGTGTTTCACGTGTTTCATCTCTCTGTTTTCAAAGACAACCATTTTTAACTCTGTCTGTTTGCAACTTTTGTTTAAAATTTTTGGCCGCCTTACTGACGTTCTAAGAGGTTGAAATTTGGTACTTAAATTTGTGGCACATGTTATTGTATTGAAAGTTTATTCAAGAAATATATAACTTTATACGTTGAAAAATACATTGGATGCTGCAGTGTGGCCTTGATAAAATCGGCACGTCGTTTGAATATTATTCATGTTGTTTGAAGAAGGCATGTATTTGCATACTGTAGTCTGCACTTATATTTCTACAGATAAGAGAAATTGCAGGGATATACATACTATGGAATATGCCCTGCTCCAAACCCGTCCAATTTATGTATATTTCAATCCTACTTGTCCTAACTTGACCTAACCTACCTTATCCTGACCAAATGTAAAAATGCACTCATATATTGTTATAATTTTTTTTCTATATTGAGAAATATTTTCAATGGTGCTTAAAGCTCACATAAATGTGATGTCTTTACTGACAGCAGGCAACCACTGCCAGCTTGCGAGCCGTTAGGGGAAGCCCACTTGTTTGCTAACAGTGTATGTGATAGAGCAGCATATCTCCAGTCCAAATTCCGAAATGCAGCCAACTGCAGCATTTTCAAAGCACTATGACTCACATTGTTGTAATTTAACTTCAATAACTGATTGTACTATAAACGTTTAATAGGGGAATTATAGTAATGATTTCATTTTCGTTGAGCTTTCAGTGCAGTTTTGCTTAATTTAAACTGATTTAAACGATATCAATTTAAATGATATCAACAAAGTTATTTTCATTAATGCAAGGATGGGACGATTACAGGGTCCCCCAGAACTGAAAAACCTGGAGTATTCAGGGAAAGTGATTTATTGTGAACAACCTGAATTAAACATTACATTTGCTTTTAATTACACGTATTTGTTTAAAACAATCAAAATTGAAATTTATGCAACCACATCTGTGACGACCAATCGATCAATAATGAAATTTAATTTAAAAATAATACAGCTTTACTGTTTTTTGTAGCTTTTATTTGTTCTATCTCTTGTTGATAAAAAAGTAAGCAATACATGTAGCATTCCTTATGTTAAAATGTTACATTTTTTCTCGTTCAGTGGTCAGGGTGGTCGTGAAAATTTGTTTTATAAAATGGAAAAGTCAGAGAAGTTGAAACTTCATTTCTGGGGAAACCCTGGATTTGATTTTTAGGAAATATATTGTGATTATGGATGAACTGCTAATAGAATTACAATACACTAGTAGATAGAATTATCATAAAATGACAGTTATTTCGCCTCGGTCAAAATTATTTCGCCTCGTTTCAAAATGTATAACTATATTAAAGGCATCCATTTTAGCTGATGGATGAATCACTATTTGTTTGATTTAAAACTGGGAAATTTGCTCCATTGAGGCATGATGGAATTGGGCTTAAGGGGTGGGAATTCGTATGATTTCCATGAAAGGATCAATATTTTTTTCCAAATACAATGTATATTTTCTTAAATCGGGTTTCGTGAGCTTCAAATTGCTAGCTTGTTTGTGCGATTTATCATACTGAAATTCAACTTAAAACCTAACTTGCCCGGGAACATGTATCCCTAGAAATGAATAAAGGTAAAGATTTTCCGGGTAAAAACTAGCCTGCAGAAGGTAATGTGGTATAATGGCCATAAGGCATGCGTGAAATCAAGGTAAAACTCCCTTAAAATTGAAAACGAAAAAGGATAATTGTACAGAACGCAGTAAAAGTTCATGTTATGTTCTTACGCACGAATACCAGTGGGGCCTTGAACGATATAAATTTCAAATATGCAGATACGAAATACGCATATTATACATATAGAATGAAACATAAAAGTGTGTGCTTATACAAATTCTTCGTCGCAGTAACAGTTTTTTTACAAAGGCTTTGAAGACGTTGAATTCAGAAACTGAAATTATAGCTCAATTATGGTTGCACGCTAAAGTAATTTTTCCCACCCACATGATGAGGGGTTATTTTTCAACATTGCATTGATTCCAAGAGGGAAATTAATTGCTCATAGAACTTATTTCCATGTTTTATATTGTTTCGCTGATTCCATCTATGCGAAAAGGTAAATAGTTATTCAATAGCCATTTTCCGTGTCCATTATGTGAACTCTTAAACTCTTTGTTTATGTTATGAAGTTTTCCACGTTTCTCGCTCAGTAGGCCAAATTTTATTTGGCTTAATTGGTTCACAATGTAGTCACGAAAGCTGAACCTTGCCCATATTAGTCGTACGACTTTTTATTTGTCGTCGTGCTATAATTACATGCAGCTTTTATCAAATATGAAGTGTTTTTTTACACTTCCGAAACATTATTTTGTTCCTTCTATTTTTTAATTTTTTTCATGTATTCAAGCAAGGTATATTTTCTTGTTTCTGTCAAGACAACTAATTTTCTTATGCTATGCTACGGTATACGCCCTGCTCTAGAATAGACATTGTGAGAATGTGAGCTTCTGCTAAGAGCTCGAATGCTGGTGGTGATTGCCTGCGGTGAGGGGCAACAAAATAAATTGCATTTTAGGTTCGTTTATATTAGGTTATTTTATACTAGACAAGTAGGGTTGAAATTTAAATAATTTGTGCACATTTGGAGCTGAGCATATAACTTAACATATCCTTTTATTATAATCTGCAACTCAAAATCACCTATTTCATGTTACTGTAATGGGAAATAAGAAAACGACAAAATCCAAATCCTTCAAATGGCACAAGGTTTAAGGTGAAGACGGATAGCCCGGGGCAGGGGAAAGTTAGTTTCTCACAGCAAGAAATTTTCCTTTATACTATGTTTTTTTAAAACACGTAAAAGAATGAGAGATTATCTTACCAGTTATTCAGTAGTACGTACTATAGTATCAGGTTGATAGAAATATTGTCTATATTTGCAGATAAGTTTTTTATTTGCGACTTACTTTGCTCAGATTTCAATTACAATCTCCAGGAAACCAATAAATCGAATTCGATCGAACCAAAATCATGGTTACGATGAGAAAAGAACGACACCTGGAAAGTGCAATTCAAATCGGAACGAAGTAAATGGTGAATAACAAAATTATCAGCATAAATTGCTAATATTTCTGTCAATCATGCACTCAAGTAAGGTCTGCTGAATAACTGGTAAGTTAATTTTTTATTGATTTGCATGTTTTTAAAAAACGTAGTATAAAATAAAATGTGACATGAGGATAACATGACGATTACATATAACGACGATACCGATAAAACGCTTTATATAAATGTTAGTTTTATTTTTAAAACCCTCTATGTTAATCTTTAAACATTGCTATGTTTAATTTTCAGTTCTAATTTAATTTTATTTCTGGAATTTAGATAATGACCGCAAAACCAGGTGCGAATTTTAAAATGTATCGTGGCCATAGTGTTTCGTCACAAATATTTTTTGACATAGAGCTGTTATACAAAGAGGAACGATGCCATTTCTATCCACATATGTTCAGGTCTTCAAAACGTGTAAGTGAAATCATTGAATTTTTCGCGTTTAATAAATTATCTGAAAACTTTAAATACAATAAATTAATTCCCAGTCTTAGTTGCTCAGGGGTAAGTTAACCTATTAGAAGCTGTATTATAACCAGCATTATTACACTGTGTAAATGAAAATTGTGATGAGTTCGTAGTTGTTTTATTAATTCTTACTTTCTGTGAGAATGTGAATTATACCCTGGGTAACTTTTTAGATCGTAAAACCATTATACTGCACAATGTACGATTGTGTAATTACCTTTTGCAGGGGCTACCTTTATACAGTTTTAATTTCTATTACAATCTGTGCTTCTATTTTGTTCCTTTCTAGTCAACGTTTGATGACGAACATCTTTACCTTGTCAGGATAACGCCAAAGGATAATTTGATGCATCTGTTATCGTCGACTGATGCCTTGCAAGAGCTGTACTTTTTCATAAGACAAAATTGTTATAAAAGATCTGACTTTGTCATTTCCAAATTAGAGTAAGAAATGGTGCCATGTACCAATCTGAAATTCCGTTTATAATTTTTATTAGATATTGAACAGTTATGTTCGGTATACTTTTAGGTCGTGGATTCCTAATTGCGGTGTCCGTTTAATCAAAAACGGCTTCAGCATTTTCACCCAGTTTGGCGATTTGAGTCCCAGTCAATTTCTTCACTTATTTATGGAGTTTTCTTCTTGGCCTGAATACCCCAATTGCTCTTTTCGACTTGCATTGATGAAATCCAAGCAAGAATACGATTCATTGGTTAATGAGGACGATTGATACTACATTGTGCTTTTATACATACATGTACATTCACAATGATCATTATATTAGTACTAATGTATACATATATGTTTAGTAATTGAATGTTGGATTTATCTGATAAATAAAATGCCTGTATCTTTCTGCGATAGTTCTGTTTGTTGAATTCAAAAAATGGTTCAAGAAACACTGATGAAATTCCTTTGAGAGGTCTGCGAACCTGAATTACCAAGGGCCCACATGGTCTAAATCTGGTACGTAGAATGGTAAAATTTCCTGACAATTGTTTTGCTGATGCAATACTTTGATATTAATAGAACGAACATGTTTGTGATAATTAACTATTGCACTGTGTATTGCCAATTAAGGTGTATGATAACATGATTGAAAACATCATAACCAGTGAACTTACAACTGATTCACATCCTATACTTGATACATGCTTGCTATAGGGCAGAAGTTTTCAATCTTTTCACCAACCTTTCCACCATTAGTCATTTTTCAACAATTTTCTGATCAGAATAATATTAGGGAACGGTCAATTATTACATTGTCAAAAAATCGCGATTTGTAAAACACATGCCTCCCACCCCCACCACATTTAGCTTAAAAATGGATTTTAGTCACACATTTCCAAAAACCATTTTCAAAAATTAAAAAACTGCAGGAGATTTTTTTTTTGTAAAATCTGATGATTTGGCCAAATCGTCCCACACAAGATGATGCATGACAACGCTTTGTACGTTTTTGAAAATTTGAATTAAAATTGTAATGGAACTGCACAAATCTGAATCAATCTCTAGGCTTTTTAAAAATATTACGTCATAGAATTGCGATTATTTTGAAGGGTGAGGAAGGGGTTCTGGAATCCGTGTATTTTCATGCACATGCAACGATTTTCCATTTTTCAGAGAGTTCTGATTTGAGATATGATATTGGCGGTTTTTTATGGATGGAAAATTTAAAATGTCATACTTTATATCAAAATAATTGAAGTCCAAATCAATGCTAAGGAAAATAAAATTGGGAAAGTAAATTTCCTGTATGTCAACAAACTCCAATACAGGCCATCACAACGTATTAAAAAGTATTACAACTTTTTAGTTTTTAAAATTTCGCCCCAATTTCGATCCTGATTGCAGCGCCCTCATAGGCGCACTAGCTATTCGCGATTCCCAACATGGCGCCTGATCTTGTTTGGTCGCCACCAGATGGCGCCACACTAGCGTGAACTCGGCATCTACTTTTCTCCAATTTGCTTCTAGTGACGCTCCCGTCTGCTGTGAGGTTGTGGGGAAATGCTGCGCCAGCGAAATGTTGTGAATCAGTGCGCGAAACCGGCAGTGTTTTTCGAAAATTTGTTAAAATCGTTGCAGGAGATAGCATGATAATCCAGCGCAACAAAGGATTATAATCATGTCGGATGCAGCGGCGTTGAGTGCTCGAGGTAAGGCGGTCTTTTCTCTTCTTGTCTCTCCTTCTGCTGTTCTTCGGTTTTGTGGCGCTATGGATGCCGACCGTGCATTTAGAACGCTCGGCCAAAAATTCTCTCGATGTCCCCATGTCGAGCATTTGATGTTGCTATGAAAACGAAGATCATTTGTATTCTAATCGGAACCTTAATTCTATCTAAGGCTGTATGATCATCGGCGAAGAGTCCAGCCAGACTAGACCCTGCTCAACAAAGCTTTTTCATTCTGGGGATCTGTGATTTTTCATTATCGATCTGTCAGTTTTAAACTCTTGCTCGAATTGCTATTACGAGAATATTCATCGAGGCTGCTCCGTGCTTGAGTCTGAGATCTCTAATTTTCGTCTCTTTGAGCTTTGACAGGTTATAGTGAAGACGATCCCGTGTGCTTGAGTTGAGATTAAGCTCAGGATTGAGCAAGATTTACGAGGCTCTGCTACACAACAACACTTTGATGGAGGGTTCCCACTTTCTAGAAAGTCAGGGAAATGAAAAAGGGTCAAGGAATTCGTGAAAATTCGTCAAAATATCAGGGCAATTGAGATAGTTTGCATCAGCCACTCAATTAGTAATCATATTTTAATGACAAAATTGGAATAAAATCCATCATTTTCCTTATTTTTTTTTAAATTTTCATGTAAAATGTTAGGGAAATGACTGAAACGTTGTCTAGGAATATCAGGGAGATTTACTTGAGAATTTGTGCGGGAACCCTGTAATGTTACTACAGGCATGACTTTCATGCACACACTTAATTACAGTTTTAAAATGATTTTTTTCTGTGATGCACATTAACAATCGTTTGTGTGAGTATTTAGTAAATCCATGGGTGTGTTTTTTCATTACAACCATCATAAGTAGCATGGCTACGACTCGATACATGTGTGTTGGGCAGCGCTTGAGCATTTGTCGTTGTTTTGAGACAGCTGCTCAGCGAGATACGTCGAAGGAGATATAAATCATGTGGCAATTAATTCAGGTTTTTTTTCCTGTTTTGCCAGCTGGTCAACGTGTGATTTGAATATTTTATGACGGTCATCTGATGATCAGTCTTTTTTTGAAAATCGTCATACCAACGTGATTTTAAATTACCCAGCACACGAATTCACCTTGGTTCCTAAATTGAGGTAATCGCGTTGAAGTTCATGATACAGATCTAAATTCGTATTTTGGAACGTGACATCATACGCATTAGAACATTTTCAACATTCCCATACTTGATGCAACCTTTAAATCCGTGTATTTAATTCTGATATCTTACAGTGATCTTACAGTGATTAACACACGCAATTAAACATTGTCATCATTGGTGCTACTGGCAATCAGTACCTTTGGATGCATTAAAAAAAAATAAAACACCAGGTGCACGTCAGGCTGAACAACGTATCGAATTCGATGGTTGGCCCCTTCGTCCAAAGTCCCTTTAAAAATATTGTTTGGTGCTTCGCAAAGGGTCCCCCTTTGTCAGGCCAACTGGTGAGCAGGTGTTTGAATTGAGGTGTCTACAAAGATCCCCTCTTTCCCCATTATTATTCACGTGGGGCCATCAGGTCCACCTCTAGTAGATCACGGGTCGACGTCACCCATTTTTGGCAAAAAAGCGCACCTTATTCCTAGCAATGACCAGTCTTTTGTGTCCATTTTGACAGCACGCGCACTTGCCCGTTCATGGACACCCTTTTAGGCTTTGTCATTCCCAGCTGTTTTTCAATGCCTTTTTTTTTCTTTCTTTCTTGAACTGTTTTTACCTCTACACTTCAGTGGGACATCGCCTCTGGTCAAGGAGAAAGGTCGCCGCCTCAGATAGCGTTGGAGATTGTAATATCCGCTCAGGAGAAATTCGTGTCCAGGGGATAGTCGCTCGTAATAGCTGTCAAATGGGTGGTCAAGTGGCTAACACCACAAATATGCGAGGCTGGGCTGGGCTTCTGAGAATCTGGCGTACTTGATCAAGGAGCTGGTGCCTTCCTGTAGGCCTGGAGCAAAATTTGGGTGTCTGTAAACCGGAACTGAGGACATGCCATGCATGCTTGGGAGATGCGTTTTTCGAATTCATGGTGACTACCACTTAGAAAATAAGGAGATTTTCTAGTCAACCTGGAAATCCTATAGAGAATTTTGAACCGGAGCCTGGGATTATTCAGCATTCGTTATAATTCTGAGAAATCTCCTGACAGGCTAATCAATTCTCCCATTTCCCTAAAATGCAGCATTTGTGATTAAGTTTTTCTAAAAAAAATTAGCATCAGACGCTCCTGAATTAATCTTACTTTATGCATTATTAGTTTAAAAATTAAAATGGCCAACTGCCTTTGTTAAAAATATTTATGGAAAACGTTTTCAAAAGATCAACCTGAAATCCGCGGTTTGTGGACATTTTTATCCGAGTTTCGTCTGTGAAGTTAACTTCTGTCAATATTAATATTTCTGAAATTTTCAAATTGGTCTAGATCTAAATTAAACTGCGTTATTGGTAATCTAGTTTTTATAAAAAATACATTAAAATTTCTACCAGTATTAGTATTATTTCCAAAAAAAACATTTCGCTAAATATGGCTAAACATTATTTCTGGTAGTTTTCCAAAGAAATGTTCAAAAATTCATCAGTGTGATATTTTTGTTTGGTAATTTTGACTAAACACATACCAATTCGCCTATGGCGTTTTCTTCTTATTATTATTATTACTAAATATAAATTTTCAGTAAAATAAAATTGTCGCACATACATGTATTTAATCATTAAAATATATTTTTTGAACCTGACAGCATTAGCATTTGATCATGGAAAACCAGGAAAACTCAGGAAATTTCGTTTTCAGAAATTTGTAGTCACCATGGAATTGTGATAAGCCGACGATGTGATAAGCTTGGACGCTGGTTGGTGACACGAGTTGATGAAATTTAAAATTTAACTGAATACTTTTAAAACCTTTTTCTTTCATTCCTACCCAACAACTTTGCGGCGAGCGGCGAGTTTCAGTATTTTACGGTTAATTGTTTTTGCTTTGTATTTGTTTAGTCGTGAACGTGAAACAGGAGAACGAGGCTTTTAAATTACTTGTTGGAGCGCAAAGCAAGCTGTGAAAAATTGCAGAAATCATAAATCATTCCTTCATCGAATAAATATGCGTCTTGAAATTGGGCTTCAATGCTGAGTTGCGGTGTTTGCCCACATTTTCTCATTAAAGGCAGATTATGCATACGGTACAAGAAATTCGAATGAGTGCATCTCATACGAGCATTTCGTGTTTATGCAAACATACATTAAATTGGAGAAGGGGAAAATAATTTTATTTCAAACACAAAGGTTATTTGCATATTTGAAAATGCAGTGGCTGTGTTTATTGCCAATGCTGTACACTGTATTCATTGGTCAATACGAGCATTTTTAAAACTTCGAAATGTTTTCTAGGCAGTTATTTCAAATTGGGTCTACGGTAAATTTCACTTGGAAATACATAAAGCATAGTTTGAGCCAGGCTATTTTTTATTTTTTGTCAGGCTAAATATTATTATGCGGACCCCGAATGGATGGTTTTACGGTTCTCCGGCCAGTGTTATTTATTTTTTTCTGTTAAAATAGAAATATCGATCCGTAAAATGGCGTTTTGTACCACAACAAGCATATACTGAATGTATATGGGGACGTTTTTACGCCTCTGGATAGAGGCTTTCAGACTGATAAAACGTAGTAATTTGCAAATTCTTGGAGCAAGAAATGTTCAGAGACTGGCTAGTTTCAGAGAAAAATCGATACGTCGCGGACGTCATGTAAAAAACAAACTCATTTATGACAATAACGCAAGCAGTAATTAGATTTTTTGAAGAAAATCCTTCAGGAAAATACCGTTACATCTGTTTTCAGCAGATGATAACGCATGTACCTTTAGTGATCTTATCGTAATGTTTTGCTCAAATCCTGAAATCAAACGACAGCGTAACCATCTCGACAAATTTGGTTATACATGCATTTCAATTCAAACTATTTGCCATAATTCTCATTTACTCCAATTCAGTTTGAATATTCAGCTCAAATTCTATAGCGTTGATTGGTTGAATATGGTCACGTGCCTATGTTCGAGGAGGTGGCCAACGTGGCAACCATGGCAACCGTGGAATTATTTGCGTAGAATGCGAGATTCCATTTAAAGGATGGCGTTCTATTTAGAAAATGACTATCCATTTTATAATTCTGAATTTTTTCATCATGCAAGATGATGTAAAATGCTAAACTCTTGTCCACTTTATGCAGTTGTCTCATTAAGGCGATCATTAGCAGGTAATTATTATATTGAAAACGTTGCTGTTAGATGGTGATTGGAGCTGTCAGCGTCTTTCTGAAATGTTCATTTGAAATTTTCGTTCCATCTGACTAAATTAACTAGGAAATTATGCCAACCTGGCCTACAGGACGAGTTGGACATAGTCTTTAAATAGATGAAAACCATGCTAGTGTGACATGTACAGTATTGTTTCTGCTGTAGGACAACGAAATGTTATTTATGGGATGTTTATAATTTTTGAAGAAGTTTAAACCGACCGCCATTTTGAAAAAAAATAGGGTGCTGGATGAAAGGAATTCAAATTAAACTGGCAACATTTTATTGGGTTTTGCTGAAACAAGAAAACAGTAAAGCGTATCATCTAACGGAGCGGTTATGCTGGCGAAATTATTAATACCCGGACCTTTTTTCTCAAATTTTCCACTCAAATTCCATTGGCTCTATTAACTGGTTGATTTGGAAAATCAGTGTTCATGATCTTTTCGAAGTTTTTCGAAGAATTACCGTTATCGAATTAGGCCTAGACCTACTTCCACCAGGATGTTTGATTTTTTAATGACATAAATAGTTTTTTTTTACTTCCTCTCGGTTGCCTAATGCCATTTCGCAAACATTTGATTCGATAGCATCCACGAACCTCGCCCTTGTGCATGCACACGTTTTCATCACCAACGCCCTTATGTCATTCGGTAGTGCACATTGTGGCTGCACTACTTGTACACACTAGTGTCGAAGGCTTATTGCACGGTTGACCTATATGTGGGTGTCCGGATCTGCCCTCATCTCTGCTATACGTGACACGAGCTTAGCTAATGTTTGCCCATGCTTTTTGCATTCATTTCAGGATGTCATTGCCACAAGGTATTGAAAGAAATGCTCGATATTTGTCATTGTGAAGGCACTCGAAAGATACCCTTATTTGACGAATCAATTCTGGAAGTACTCCAGCTCACTCTGAACACTTTCTAGGGAAAACACTTTATGTAAATGTTTTTGTGGCCTTCTGTATTAGCGTCGAACTGTCTACAGATGCTCGTAGCTTAAATGAAAACCAGAGAACCTTTCTCAGATTTCCACTGAGGATGTTATCGAAGCCCAAAATTGGAAAACCTGACGTAAATCCCCACTTGAAAATGAAAACGATGCTTGCTAAACTCGTGGAATATTCAAATACTGTATAGCATTTAGCTTGGAGCAGGCAGATGAAATTTTCTACGTTGGGGAAAAGCACAATTTATAATTTCCAGAAATACCAGCAGTTACTTTCAACAGTTCCATTATTCCAGCTAGAGGGTTTAGGACCGCCTGAAGGACATGTTTGGGGATTGTAAGTTAGCATTTTTTATATACTTGCGTATCACTGCGAGCAAAGCCGCTTGCAACTTAACTACCAAACGCGTAAGCTTATTAAAGGATACAAATTCCTTTCGTATACCTTACTGTTTAGCGCCATCCACACTTTTATAGGGTTTTTAGAGGGCAATGGACACTGGTCATTCACATTAATGTTCCCCAGGTCCGGCATACTTGTTTTTTTATTATTTAGATTTTACCCATGTTCATCTTGTCATTAACAGGATTAAATGGAATAAAGGAATGAAATGGGGTAGGGAAATCCTGGATTTGGTAGAAAAATATGTCGTTTATCAGCATTAGCATTGATGCGAGCACCATGATCATCCAAATACAGCATGGAAGCCCATAAGCTTACATTTGCTAATGACGGTTAACATTTAGATAGCAATCACGCACACGGGGGCTTCCTGGACAGGTATGAGCATCAGATAAAAGCTTGTCCATTGTACGTATAAATACCTATTGTTATTATTCTAATATATTTGAATATAGAGTGGATGTTGCTATGGCTCACAAAGGTCACTTGCACATCAGGTATCTGTCTTGACCTAAGATGTGGAAGTGAAATGAAAATTGTATGGCGATACCCTAATACCTGTCAGTCACCACGTCGCTTTAACCTCCTGCTGTATTAAGCTGAGAAAATCAAATAAGTTGTCTAGTTGTGGATTGTAAGTCTCCTGAAGCATGTTTCTAGCTGGCACCTCGTCAAGGCTTACTTCACTGCATGATTTCTTTCACTGGTCTTAGAAATGATCTGTGTTTAACATTAAATACTGAAGTGTAGTGGAAATTTGACATGTTAGTCATGTGGATGGGTAAGCTTATGAGCGTGTTAGATTGTTGTACTTCACCGAGCTTTGTTCTCGAAATTCCTCGCCTGACATGAGATGATGGTTTTCGTGTTCACGTTTTATGCTGTTAACTCTGGCATCTGTAAAGCTAGGAATAGATAAGGCGCGGAAGCGATTTATTTCCGCGATTTTGAATGCGTGCGATAACGTTAGAAAACGCGCCAGGGT
>JAQGAF010002290.1:0-23637 GCA_034687865.1 Kryphioiulus occultus | reverse complement strand
GTAATAAATGCGACTATGCTACGGAATATGCCCTGCTGAGACATAGACACTATGAGAAAGTGGGCTTCTCCTAGCGGCTCGTAGGCTGGTAGCGATTGCACATTTGAGAGGGTATTATTGCTGTTCTCGATGGTTTGTCTTGATCTAGATGTTGTCACAGTTATTTTATGAAAGTTTCACTAACAGTTCTCCTTAGAACACAATTAAGTGGTAAAAACATTAAGTTACAATTTTGATCGTGGAAAATATTCTTAATTTTCTTACTACACCGATCACCGATTAAGTGGTATTTTTTAAAACACAAATGCCATAATTGTAGCATATCAAAACTTCTCATCTTGCGCCAAACTTTGTTTAATGCCCGCTTTATTTTATCAGCATGGAACTGTGACAAACTTTAACGCCGACGTGTTTCTAACATGGGTTTTCTTCATTTGTAAATGACCACTGTTGTAATCGGGACTGAAACAGACTAAACTTCTCCAACTTGACTTGCTTTTGAAATGACATACATGTAGTTTAGCTGGAATTCTAATGTTGCAAACATTAACACTTTTTTAACACACTTGAGGATACTGCAAACGTTGTCGACGTGTCTGAGTATATTAATATCAAGAAACTTACATGCTACCAAGAAATCTTTTCTAATTCATGTGAATTATTTAAATTAACATCCCTAGTGAAGTGCGTTTTTAAAATTCATGTTATTAGCTAGTACCAGTAGCTCAAGCACTCAAATACATGTAGCTTGTTTTTACCATGATGTTGTAACAGTTATTTTATGGGGCAGTTTTACTGACAGTTCCGCTTAGAACATAATCGAGTGGCATTTTTAAAGCACCAAATGCCATAATTGCCATATTTGGCATATACGATGATATATCGCTCGCCCAGATTGCATTGTTACTGCATTTATATCAGCTGGTGGTGCTTTGCTAGGCCTGTTTATCGTAATTAATTATTGCAAGTTTTACAAAGGATCACGAGTCTTTACTGAGAAGCACATGTGGCTTAACTTTAATGCATTACTTAAATTCTGGGTCGCTTTATTGTCTTTTATGACAAAGCATCTTGTCAAAGGCTCTTTAATCTACTGCCTGCGGCTATGCTGCTGCTACCAAATTGCTCTTTTGCAAAAATTTCTGACGGCATTGTTCATAAATTTACTCTTTTGAGTTTTATTTATTCCTTTGCACCTAAAAACTCGTTGTGTGGCTAGCGAATGGGTTATTAGCAAACCTGCGTGATTTTTCCTTTTGATTCGTTGCTATGGAAACCTAATTCTTATATTTTAATTACTCTCCTTCCCTGAAGGAAGTATCCTTATAATGCTTCTTGCCATGCTCCAAACTTCTTTAATTGATCGCCTAAAAACGATGCTAATTACCAAGTTAATATCTGTTGTCATTAACATTAATGCAACCAATTAAGTTTTTTAACTTGGAAGCTTGGAGGGAAATTAATGTTGGGATGCCTCCTTTCTTGAGATACTGCATAGGGGATTAACCCAGGCGTGGTGCTCCAAAATTCAAAAAATTATTGTCATTTTATTTGTATGCTGTTAATTTCCAGGTAATGCTAATTTTGCATGAATCAGGTGCTGTGCTAATGTTCTATTTATTTTATAGAATTACTGTAACTTCTATATTTCGGCAAAAAATTCCAGCAATATTTCTTGCCTTATGCGGGTTTATTAAATTGTGATTTGGGCATATCAATTGGGATATCCCTGGTGAATGAAAGAAACAATTGGATGAAAATCATTGAATCCCACAATCTTATTATTATTTCGACAGTACTAGGACATTTGGACAATTGATAAGTTCAAACCATTGGCTGAATTATTCTATGGGTTAATTAGTGATTATACTATTCAGCAATTGGAATGTTACAATGGCTCAACTGTCTTGTAAGCCAATGGCTCAATTGTCAGCCAATGAATACACTGTCCAATATTAAAATCCATGAATTTATCGTTCATGTTGTATATTCTAAATATTGTATATATCCTAAAGGAAACATAAATAACAATAACCATGAAATGTACATGTATATGTATAAATTTATAATTTTACAAAGAATTCACAGTAGAAATGTGGTTGTATTTTGAAAATATATAAATGGTCGATCTAGATTAATATGCTCATGCAATTATAGCATTGAATAAGAGAACGTACATAGAATAATTCATAAAATAAAAATAAAAATATTGGATCATTGATTAAGTGCCAATAGAATAAAATGATAGTTGACCAACTTCCAGCTTTTGAACAATTGAATAATTGGTCAAATACAAGAGAATAGTTGATAATCGTTGAAAATCATTGGAACTAATAGGAAATCATTAGTTTTTCAACAGTTGACTTGTTGGCAACATAGAAAACAGTTGAAAATTTCAATGGTTTTCAATTGTTTTTCCACCAGGGCTGGCAAACTTCTGCATCCTAAAATCCTGTAAAATCTTCATTACAATAGAAATTTCCCATTTCCTATAAAATTCGGCTTTGCCATATATGCATCCAGGATGTATGTGGGTTTAATATATCTATAACAATATTTGTGATAATCACCGACTGGATACATAATTAGTGTAATGTCCTGTGGACTTTATTTTCATTTTATTTGTATGCTGTTAATTTTCAGGTAATGTCCTATTTACATGTATTTTATAGAATTACTTTAACTTCGAGATGTATATTTGGATTAACAAATTCATTCCAGGAATATTGATCTTGCCTTATGCTGGTTTGTTAAATTGTGATTTGGGCATGTCAAATGCATGTTAATTTCCTGAAAAATCCTTTATTACTATCGAAACTTCCTATTTCCTATAAACTCATGCTTTGCCATACAGTATGTGCATCCATTATTTATGTCGTTTCAATATATTTATAACAATATTTGCAATGATCACCGATTTGGTACGTAATTAGTGTGATGCCCTGTGAGCTTTATTTTTCATTTTATTTGTATGCGGTTAATTTCCAGGTAATGATATTTTAGTATAAATCAGCTATGCTGTGTTAATGGTAAATTTATTTTATAGAATTCCTGTAACTTCTATATTTGGATAACAAAATTCCAGCAATATTTTCTTGCCTTATGCTGGTTTATTAAATTGTGATTCGAGCATATCAAATGTGATATGACAGACGTTAATTTCCTGTAAAATCCTTTATTACTATCGAAACTTCCTATTTCCTATAAAATTCGGCTCTGCCATATGAGCATCCAGGATTTATGTGGGTTTAATATGTTTATAACAATATTTGCAACGATCACCGATTGGGTACGTAATTAGTGTAATGCCCTGTAGGCTTTATTTGGTTTGCTGATATGAAAGTTTAGGTTGGTCATTGTTTGTTCTTGCAAATGTCAGTACCCTAGCCATAAAAATGTCGATAGTGCGCTTTACTGTTTGTTGATAGTTGTTATTCTCATAACCACGCTGTGTGAAATCACGATTGCCCTTTATTATCCTAATGGATTTTTGATCACTTATCTCTATAAATAGTGCCGTGCCATTTCGCACCCTTGAGCAGAATAATTATGAACATTTTATTTCCTTGGCCAATAAACCGCCAGCCATTTATGACATGTAATTTCTCTTTACTGCCCATGTCCAAAAGGGGCCGCCTTTTAAATTTCTCTATCCAGAACAAAAATAGAGGAGTTTAGCGAGTTTCTTGTAAACAAACTGGGCTTATGTTTTATGCACTTTGGGGAGGACGGAATGGATTTGGTAGTTGCCATGCTGGGGAAATCTGGAGCCAATATCCAATTTTTCATTTTTAGGAATTTTTGGACATGAAGTTATTGAAAATAAATTAATTCTGTTCATTACAAAATGGTGAACTAGGAGGATCTGACATGAAGATCAAAATAAGACTAAAGTTTACCTCCACTGTGTGGTATTGAATAGAACCTCTATTCTTGTATGGAATGTTGTGAAATATGTTCGTGCATGGTCAGCTATCTGCACAATTTACGAATAATCCGAATTTTTGCAGTTTCGTGCTTTTCGTGCTTTATGTTTTTTATTTCTATCTAGGAATCGTCTTATAAGGCGACCTTGACCAGGTTTTTCTTCCCTTCTACTTCTAGTCTTTATCGATTGGAAGACCCACAGTTAAACAGATGATGCTTAATATACATGAACATGCACGTTAAAAAAAATTACCAAAAATTACTGAGATTATTTCATATACAGTATTTCGAATTTCTTAGGATAATGTTCCCTCAATTTATTTGGATAGTTCGATAGGGATGTGAAATTTTATGTGACTAATGCATTACTGTACTATATATCTTTTAAATTGTGCTGTATTTCGAAGCAATTCCCATGCAGTTTCGGTTTGGTTATACGGTATGTCAACCAAACATGATTTCGGGAAGCTCTTTTTTTACTTGATTCGACCCTAGCCATATTGATTCGTGAACCCGTATAGCTATCCGATAGCCAATGAGACAGACTGTTTCATACGTTGCTCATATCATAACGGATTGAATCACTGCCAAGCTCATGTCTTTGTTGTCTTGTAAATCGTACCATGTTAGCATTTACTAGGAGACAGCTTTTTTCTTCATTGCCTAGGGGTCTGCGCTTTTGTCCAATATATTGGAATTGGATAGTGTAATGGACTATGACCATACTGATGTGTCGTGAACATTTTTGTGTGGAAAATCTCGCTGGCTCTCGGCTTTATGGGCTCGGTTTATTTAATTATGACGCCATGTTGCACCTTAAAAATGTCAAAAGTCGGTGCATTTACAGTATAAATAATTCAAATCGTATGGTGCATTTACAGTATAAATAATTCAAATCGTATTTATTCGTTAATTGCATCGAAAGCAAATGCATTTTAAATGCATTGGTCGTTTTTATCGTAACCCAAAATACATTTGATAATATAAACAAAAATGCATTTTACAATGCATTATAAAATATACAAGTGCTGACTAGTGTATTTCACAATGTTTTTTTTAAATTACATACTGGCACACGTTATGTGTGCTGCATTAAATTGAATGAAATTGATGTATTTTTTTAATTTTAAACTTTATTTCATTACCAGTTCTAATTTATTTATTAAATATTTTACTTGTTTTTAAAATTCAGAATTTGGATTTTTTAAACCTTGAAATTATGAAATATAACAAGGTTTTTGACAATTTACAATGCATGAAATATAAATCGTAAAATGCATTCTTAAATGCAGACAGAATACATTACACATCATACTTGTGTTCTTCAATGCACACGAACTAAGCTCACATTACAGTGCGTACATGTATTACACTATACATTCTCCAAAACACATGATACGTTGCAATATGCATTCCATTATGCGTTACAAACTGCTTAAAACACATTTTAAAATGCATTCGGAGATGCATTTTCAGATATATTTGTCAATACTGTTTTAAACTAAATTTGTCTCAATCTACAGCCATTTTAAAATGTATTTTCCAATGCCTGTCTTATAATGCATTTCTAAATGCATTACCATTACATGTGGGTTGTTAGTCAAAATGCATGCTTGGAATCTGTCTATGACAATTGCTAGAGAAATAGCAAGCCATAAAGGATGTTTTCTTGACGAATTTGTTCAGGTGACATGAAGTAAGACTACCGTTCTCGTAATCGTAACTTAATCGATGCAGTGTTTCAAAATGCATTATAAATATTATAGTGAACCACTTGACTGACACATTGTCACGCAAACGTTTCTACCTTTTGTTTGCTTTGCTGTCAATTTTGGCTGTTTGGAGATGTTTCTATTGATGGCTCCATTTAAAACATGTTTTCTTTTTCGAATGGCACGACCCTCTCTGGCCTTTTCTTGGCTTTCTAAGGAAATTTGACATCATATATAAATTGTCCACTTTGTAAACGGGAGTAATGCACCTTTTGAAGTTTTATTTCTGTATCGATAATACGCCTCTTGTGCCAAGCATATACGTCAGCTTGGCCTCCAAGTAGGTCACTGGTGACGTTTTAATTCGATGGGGGTGGGGATTTATTGATACGTTCTCGCATCTGACACGTGACTTCTATTCAGCGATTTTTCTATTAGATTCCGGCAAATAGATCATGGAGATGAGACGTTTTTGTGAAATGGATCGTGTTCCTATTATCCGGAGATTGTTTTCGGTATGATGTCCGGCTTTTGGACACCTTGAAATCCTCAACCTTTTTTGATTTTTGTGGGTGCAGCAAAATACGTTGCAGTTTCAAATTGCACATAATTTTCTTGCAAATAAGATGCAAACCATGTAGAAACTTGGAAGGACTTTAGCATGGTGTCTGACAGCCATGGACACTGTACAGGCTTCCCCCAGACCTGAAAAAGTCAGGAAACTTGAAAAGGCCTGGAAAAGTCAGGAAAATTCAAGAAGTCAGTAATACACTTTACATTGACAATTATTGGTTAACACAACAATCAAAAATGCGGAAGAAATTAATGAAATTGTCAATTTTCAAAAAGAAACTAATCTAAATTTGCTATTTCATTATGAACATTTGTGTCGTATTTCCTGTTTAGATTACTAGCAAAAAATGTAGCATTCCTTACATTGACATGTCATATTTTCACATTTTCATTGGTCGGGGGTGTCAGGGTAATTTGTTTTAAAACCTGGAAAAGTAAGGGAACACTTTCTGGGGGAACCCTGCTGTAATTTCTTTTAATCTTGCGCTCACAGAATGCCAAATGAAGTATTTATATTATTTCTGACAAATAAACAGTGAGCTGATTAAATTGTAAATCTTTTACTTAATGCCCATTTGCGAAACAGCTATTTTCGAGTTTTCAGCCCATGTCATCTTTAGGCAAACAGATACGACTATACCTATACTGGCAACAAAACACACGGTCGGAGTCTTATGTTAAGCATTTCTTGATCAAACAACGTTTAATTGGATTCCTGAACGATTGATCTTTCATCTTGCAATTTCGGCAAGGTTTTGTTACTGGTAATCGGATCCTGTGACGCTATTGGTTTTGCTAGGTCTGTGAAATCTTGGGTCCATGTGCTAAGGAAAAACGTTCAAAAACGTATGCAGTCATTCAAACTTCGTTTCTAGAAATGGTACGAATCAAAGATTAGGAATTAAATCTGGATTAATCGCCCAATAAATCGCCAACCGTCCATCTATGGCCAGGCACGAATTGCCATGGATGGAGGTTCCTCAGATAGAATCTAACATGGGATAATTAATTTGTGGCGCGTGCTGGATTTACAATAGCGTGCTGGATCTTTGCAGATAAGTGGAAGGCAGTGACCCTTGGCTCCAAGCACTGAATCACATCAAATGGACTTGTCCATGTTTCGCTGGCTGGGTCCCATTGCTAAAAGGTTAATTTATCCTAGTGGGTTTAGTGCCATAATGGACAAAGCATGAGCATGACCTGAAGTTCCCATACATGTATAAAGTCGGTCCTAAACTAGCTTCTATTCCAACATATATATTAACAGGGATCCCAGAATACATGGAACAGTTAGGGAAAAGCAACTGAAATTTTTCGCATTTCAATATACAGTATCAGCATTTCCTTTATTGACTCTCAAAGGACAAGTTAGATACATGGATTAGAGATGTCGTGCTTAGTCAGTCCTGTATCTATTCATATACATGTAATGTAGTTCTTCAAAAAATACTGAAGACCCAAACGAAGACTTGATTGGTTGGTTGATTGGGTTTAAAGGGCGCAATGCCTAGCGAAGACTTGAGGTTATCAAGTCGTTAGCAGCTAAGAAGGCAAGCTATCAATTGGAGCAAGCACTTCAGTGGATGAAATCAATAATGGAATTGCCAATTTAAAAAACTTAAGCTAAATTTGCTGTTTTCTTAATAAAAGTTTTCCTCTGTCTCCAACTTACATGTATATACATTGTCAGTCAGAAATGTGTCTCTCTCCCTTGAAAATTCCACAAAAGTGCGAATATGAGAAAAGCGAAAATGGCAGTGATAGGCATCCGGGGTTGTTATCCGAATTGACATTGCACCCTTCGATCGAGGTCATTTAAAATGCATCTCATAACCTTTTAAAGTTAAGGCAATTGTTTCAATTTGAAATTTGCAGAAGACGAAACTGGTCTAACAACAGTTCATTGTTAGACAGTTCGCACCTGTACAGAGGACTCTTGTATCATGATCAAGTAGATTACAAGCTTTATTAACGCATTACAAAGTTACACAACGTTTCGGAGAACTAACTCCTTCTTCAGGCAGGGTTCGTACCCACCTGGAAAGTCAGGGGATGTCAGGGAAAGTCAGGGAATATAAAGTCAGGGAAATTTATTATAGAAATACTGGTCCGAGCTGCATCTGAAGGTTGGGGAATTTATTGGTTGCCCATTTGACGAAGAGTTAATGGATCTTCAAAAGAAGAAACGTTTAAATTGAGCATACCAAAAATTAAATTGTCCAGACATTTGTACAGCTGCAACAATGTCAAAGTAGGTAGTGATTTTCAAAATTTTTCAAAACCGGCAACATTTATTTTTATGTCAGGGAAATTACATGGGTTTGTCAGGGAAAGTCAGGGAAATTTCATTAGTTTTTCATGGAAGGTCAGGGAAAGTCAGGGAAATTAATTTGAGAAGTTGGGTACGAACCATGTCAGGTGCGACTGGAATTATCAAAAGAATCAAGGGAAATTTAGGATTAGAACAATCAAAGCTTAAAAGTTATAAACAGATTGAAAAATAGGGTTAACCAAGTCTCCTAACATTGAGGCAAGGGCCCAGAACAATACATTCAGCAACCATGCGAGGGTAAAAAAAATACATTCCAATACAGTGATTTACATCGATAATTACTATCATGACATTATTGGAAATTTATATCATTGGTGATATTTCTGCAATAAACAGGTATAAAGAACTTAGAAGAATGACTAAACGTGGTAATAAGCTTATATTATTTTGAACGTTGTACTAAATAATCCGCAATATTATACATTGGCATAATAAGAATTGATCATAGTTTTTAATTGTTGGTGGTTAGGAAACTTGTTTTAAAAGTCAGGGAAGAAAAAAATAATTTCTGAGGAACCCTGCGTGATAATGCCCTGTATGCTGTAAATATACTGCACATGCTGGCAAAAACATTTTGGCTTTAGTGCAGGAAATTCCAGGAATAATTCAAAATTACTTAAATTACTATTGGTGCAGGACTAGCCACAATTCTTGCTCTAAAACACGAGGCTATTGAAAGTCATTTTATCTTAAATCAGTCAAATGAGATGAAGTGCAAGAGACTGCATTGGCGCAATAAGAGGACTTTGAAGCTTGCTTTTCGAAAAGCAGGTCAACTGGTTTCTATTTTAGGAATGATGATGCCAGTAAGGCGCTGGGCGGCTAATTCTGACGTCATTTGACTTTGGACTGACGTACTTTTCGAACGAGCTGGTCCCGGGCTTGCGGTTTCTGGCAATATTATTTCTGTCAGTTGTCAGTGGAGTTGCCTCATCGAGATTATTCAACCCAACGGAATTCATCGCATGTTTTGGGCCACCTATTGGCAAACCTAATTCAAGGCGTTGCGATGAAATTGCTTGGCTTAAAGCTGGCTGTCTGCGCATATGTGGTGTGCTTTCCAATAATGGCAAATTGGAGATTTTGAAGGGTTTTTCTATAAAAAGTCGCACCGACCGAATGCATATGGAATTCTGAAAGCAGTTCAATTTTGAGGATGGTACATGTAGTTTTTTATGCTTTTTCATGCGCCGCCTATGCAGCCGCCATCTTACGTTTTGATGGCGTTCCTTAAACGAGTTTATATTTATGCGACAGTTTTGGGTCCATGTTTTATTTTTAAGAACGGGCGAGAAAAGCCAGCTTAACCAAAGCCCGTTCAAATTGAGGCTGTAATGAGTTCGGACTTCGTGCAAAGTCAACTTTTCCTGAAAGTCTGAAACCAATTCATTAGGACACACGAGACTGTCTTATTTTCGAGGGACAGTACACTACATGTATGTCTCAACTTCATACTTTCCACTTGCCCAGCAGCTATCAGTGGTGTGTTGGTAAGCAAAACATGGACAAGTGGTAAGCTGCGTTTACACTATGCATGTACACATATGACACAACGTGTTATAGCAAAGTTGTACAACCTGTTTGGAAATTAGAAGAAATGTGTTATTTAACATGTCGTTCGGTAACATTTTTTTGCTTGGTATGTTAAGTGTTGGTACTGATCAAAGGACGTTGTAAAGCTGGGTTAACACTGTTACAACACGTTGTAATACAAGAAATTAAAAGCTTTACATTTATTTTGCAACTTGTCATACATGTACATAACTTGTTATGGACGGTGCTGTTTTTCTAGCAGTAATTTTACGTAACATATTTATACAACTTGTTTCTAAATGAGAAGAAACATGCCATTTAACATGACGTTACTGTATGTGACATTTTTCGAGTATGGCGGGTTCGTCGGTGTTGATCTGTCGGTAATAATCATAGTAACTTGTAACGCTAGGTTTACGCTATGTAACTAAACATTGTAATGAAACAAATTAAGCTCGTCATACTTGTAAACTTGTTATAGATGGTACTATTTTTAGCTATATTTTTAATTGAGAATAAAATTTTGTTTACCATCTAAGTTTTGATTATCCACGTAATCAAATGGACGTTTTCTAACAAGTTTACAAGCGTAGACTCACAGAAAGATGTTATACAGCAAAGTTTTACTACGTCCTGTAATCTTTACCTAAGCTTTCCCATGATGGTTAGCATTCATATATATATATATCCTGCTATATAACATGAGGAATGTTAGGGCATCATGTTTTAAAAATGTTTTCTTCTCATTTTCAAACAACTTGTACGGCACAACTTTGCTATTTAACACGTTTTGTTATATTGTAACCCCACCTGTTCCCCAAACTGTACATGTACATTCTATATGTATATGGCGTTAACTAACAAGTTGTACAACAGAGTTAAAAAACTAATTTGTATGTTACAATGTTTTGTGATATAGCGTAAACCCGACTCAGTGACATCAATACAAAATAGTATTTCGTTGCAAATTTGAAGCTATTTGAAAATACCCACAAAACCGTAATGTCTGGTCTGTGGGTTTAGCTTAAAACCAGGGTGGCTGGATGGGCTACCGACATTTTAATGTGGAGCTTGTTTCACCAGATAAGATTTGCTAGAAGAAAATGAAGAAAAAGGCTAAAACCAATGGGGCACAGTTACAGCAAGGTACTTTATTGTGTCATAATGGCCAGGTCGATCTTAAAACCAGGATGGGCAACCAAAATTTCATGTGGAGGTTTTATCACCAGATAGGCCTACCAGCAGATTTTCTACTGGAAAATGAAGTAAAACGCAAAAACCAAAGGCTGACACTTTACCGCAAGGCTGAAATTATGGGCAACTTATTTTTTCGACATTTTCTCCTTTTATGGAGTCGTGCACCCTCGCTTTACGAGCTTATAAAAATTCCTGGGTTCTGACCAGAGCGTCTTGGTTGAGAGGATATTACCATATTGCGATGCATGCCTGATCTTCCTTGGCCAGTCATTTTGCTGTAAGCCAAGAAGCCATTGTGCGCAAAAAAGAGCAGGCTTGTGGTTTTTCGATGCTTCATTTTGTCTATTCTTCGTCTTCGCATTGTGCGCTCTTAATGCCCTGTTTAAAATTTGATATGCATACTTTATGGCATATGCATTTGCATCGACGTATGAGACGCTGCTGCGAAATGCTGTAAAATGTTCCAGCCTGGCATTCGCATTTCGTAAGGAGCAGACAATTTGCAAGCTTCAGCGGACTAATTTGTAATTTAATTACGTTAAAGTTAAAATTTGGGTGCCTAACGCGCAGCTGTCTCGGCGTGAAAAATGAAATTTGGCAACCAATCGAAACTTTGTGGAAAAAATTAATCAGCAATGCCTTTGCAAATTAGAATTCCCAGACTTTAATTTCTTTGGCGTGGGGCGGTTTTGTACAGTGTACAGCGTGCATCATAAACCTTTTCTGATGCGAATTGCTAATTTTTCTTTTTTGTTTATTTACACAGGTTCAGCAGACGGTTACAGCCCGGAACGAGTCACAGCAATTCTTGGCCAGTCAGTTGTCCTCACTTGTAATATCGAGTTTAGTGATGGAGTACCTGTCCCCTACATCGTGCAATGGAGCAAACAGGTACGTTGGCTCAGACGAATTCATAAAAACTACAGAAAATGTATATTCTCTGCTCAAATTGTGCACAAAACACATGTATGTATTATTTCAACCCATGTTTGTGTTGTCGTCTAGCACTTTGATGCCGACCCCCTTCTGGGTGACATCTAGGGGGTCAATTTTATCCAAGTTGGGAACCTATTGCAGGGTTCATTCCTTTAGGGAAATGAAATGTGGTCAGGGAAAGTCAGGAAAATGTTGATATTTTGTCCAGTAAGTCAGGGAATGATCGATGGTGGAAGTCAGGGAAATTCATAATGTCTGGAAATTTGTTGTGGCTCATCTATTTTGATTGGTATAAGAATCAAAAGCATTACAAAAACTGTATTTGTGTTTTACTTTTTCTGAGAATTTTGCCTACGGGGATTTCATTAACATTACTTATCGGTTCATTAATTTTTCTTATGAAAAATGTGCATAAAATGCATCATTTTTGTTAAAAAAAACAATTCAAATATGGCGTTTCCGTCATTGTGATGAATTTTGTAATATTTCAAAGATATCCTCAAAATTCAGTGTTTGAGATCTACAATGTAGTGGTTTCAACCACTAGTGTTCGCATCGTTATCAATATTAATATACTAAAAATCTAATATTTCTTGTCATTTTTCAAAAATGTGGGATAATTCCATCATTTCGTGATCAGACCTATAAACCTGATTCAAATTTGTAAACATTGCTTCTTGAAATTGTCTGGAAATTTTATAAAAAGTAACTGGAAAACTTGGAAAAGTCAGGGAAATCCAATTGAAGATTTGGTTAGTTATCCTTATAGCAAAATACAAAAAATTTAGTCAATTGTAGTTTTACAGATAAAGTTAATTTTAATTACACGTGCCATTTTTAGATAAGTCAAGGAAATTAATCAGATTTGCCCGGGAAAGTCAGAGAAATTGAGTTGCAAATTTTGGTTTGAACCATGTACAGGGTGGCCACTGACCTGCAGAGTCAGGAAATGTCAGGCAACCAAAAATAACTCAGGCAAAGTCAGGCATTTTGGAATGAAGTCAGGCAAATTCAGGAAAAATGTGAAGGTAGTGTGAAACATGCTGCCCATTTTTATACAGTATTCAAATGTTTAGCTTACCAACCAGTCCTAGATGCTATGATACAGCATTTATTGAGGCGCGAACAGACTTTATGGTGTGTTATAAATGGTTGGTTTTATTTTACTTTTTGTTTGGAAATTTCATTTTGTTAATTTGATTGACCAAAGTTACATTTTAGGTCATGCAGAGCCAGTAAATGATGTTAATTTCATCAGGCAAAGTCAGGCAAGATAGTTTTGAGAAAATGGTGGCACCCTGCATGTACAGTATAGGGTTGGGAATATTATTTATTTTAAATTTTTACCCGAAATTAATGCCTCTGGTTTCAACATGGGGTGCTTTTTAACCACTTTGAAAATCTGTTTTTAAAGCAAGGTGTTCCATGTATTCTCTTGTCGTAGAACACTTATTTAACATTCTGATGAGGATGTATAAAAGTCTGAGAACATACATTAGGGCCAACTTGGGAGTGTTTTTTTTATTCATTTTGCAACTATATTTTTTTGGAAGTAAACTGTAAGGTGCAACAATGTTGACGATGTCTAAATGAAGAACAACATGGTGGGTGTGAAAAAGATCCCATGGTGGCATCAGATGGCTAGAATGACATCATGCAGTTTATTTATTTTTCCTGCCCTAACCTTCTCACAGTAGCCCACATTCTCGTATTAGCTATGCTAGGGCAGGGCAGCAGCAGGGAATATACCGTATTATAGCGATCTTTTTGCAAGACCACATTCTAAAAAGCGCAATGGGGAAGACGCTGCCAATGAGTAACCAGACTCAGTGAAGTCAATTTTATCTAGCGCATTTAAGCTTACTTAATATCGATGAAAGTGTTTTCTCATTCGAGGATTAAAACTTATAATTGCGCAATTAATGAAGCAAAGAAGATTTTTAGACCTTTATAACGGTTAATGAATTCGCTGAAAATTATGATTTTTTGTGCGTTGTTTAACGCTCATTAACGATTTCAAAAGACAGATGCTCTCATAATTTTCAGTTCATGAATAGGATTAGGGTACAGCAAGCGCATCTTGAAAATCCACGACATGTATTGTGGTCTAGTTACAGCACCGTGCTATTTCAGACCAGATTTTTATTGAAGACATGTGTGATAATTAAGCATAATTAAACAATGTCTCAAACATAGCCTTGCGTTTTGAATTTCATTAGCATTTTTTGTTTTTGTTGTACACGTAGTCGGTATGTAAGGAGAAATCGAATTCAAGCATCTTACGTTTCAAAATCGTCTGTGCAATTTGTTGCAAGGTACTTTTTTTTAACTTGTATATAACTTGTTTCAAGTATAGAAGCCTAGCAGTATGTCTGTAAAATGGGTTTTAATTCATGTTAAATGGCTTTTCTGATCGTGATAAAGTTTGAAATACATTATTAAATACCTTCTTATCATTGTGAGATAAAAATGAAAGTACTCGTTTTGAGCCTAAAGTCACCGTCTTTTTATGCTGTTTTCGTTCTAATCTTGCAAACTCGCCGAACTCCGAGTGTAGTTAGCCAAATTTAACAACAATTTTGTTTTTCCACAAAAAACTTGCATGGCCTTTTTTGAAATTTCACCATCGTTTTCATGCTGTTTTTCAACCTGATTTTGAAAATTCACCTAAATGCGAGTTGTTTGTAAGTGAACTATTTAGCTGATAGTCTACTACTATCAGTAAATAGTAGGGGAATTAAAATGTGACAGGGTGGTCACCCTGTCCTAAAATTATGCGGAGCTGCCCCTGTTTGCAGGCAATCATTGATACCACCAAAGCTAGCAGTGTTTGCCTGCAATTTCACCATTTCGGATTGGACAGTGTAAATACATTTATATGCAGGGATGTCTTCCGGCTATGGAACTCTTTGAAAAGTCATGAAATGAGATTTAGGTCATGGAAGTCATGAAAATGTCATGAAATTTACAACAGGGTCATGGAATTTTTGTCTTTTTCATTGATTCACAAAGTCAAAATTTGGGTTTAAATTCTTCATTTTTCACCTATTTCCCCAAAAACGTTAGCCCATGGCGTGTTTTTGGCCAAAAATCATGTCGCCACAACGGTCGATAGTGTTTCTGTAAATTGCTATTTTGTCATGACATAAAACTTGAACAACCCTATGTTCTAATAGGCATGTAAACAATTTTTAACTCATGGAAAAGTCATGAAATTTGCAATATTAAATCCAGTTGACCCCCTCATATATTGAGCACACATATATATTATTTTATTTTCAGTTAATAATAAAATAATTAAGGAAATGGAATTTACATCAGTCATGTAAAAGTCAAAAAATTTACATAATGGTCATGGAATTTATCTTTTTCAAAGATTCACAAAATAAAAAGTTGCGTTTAAATTCTTCATTTTGTACCTATTGGTATTTTCGCAAACACATTTGCCTATTGCGTGTTTTTTTCCAATGGTCCAATTTGCACAGTGGTATATAATGTTTCTGAAAATCGACATTTTGTTTATCATGATATAAAACTTGGACGACCCCATTTTCTAATAGGCATGGAGAAAATGTTTGTCATGAAAGAGTCATGGAAAAGTCATGGGATTTGCAATACTAAATCCAGTAGACGCTTGATATATTGAACATACATGTACTATACAATATATTATTTTCAATTAATAATGAAAAGATTATTGATATGAGATTCAGGTCATGGAAATATCATCATGAAATTTACGTCAGGGTCATGGAATTTTTGTCTTTTTCATTGATTCACAAAATAAAAAATTTGGGTTTAAATTCACTTTACACCTATTTCCGCAAAATAGTTTGCATATGGCGTGTTTTTGACCAATAATCATGTCGCCACAGTGGTAGATAATGGAGCTGAAATTCGCCATTTTGTCATGACATAAAACTTGAACGACCCCATATTTTTTAGGCATGGAAGAAAATTGTAAGTCATGGAAAAGTCATGGAATTTGCAAATTCTAAATATAGAACACGCCCTGAACTACATGTATATTCAACAGACTATACAGTGTTTTATTTTCAATTAATAATCCTCACCCTAACTGCCAGAAAACTGATGAAAATGACCCGAAACTCCATGCATTGCATTTTTGTCAATACCTTCCAATATTTTTCTTATCATAAAAGATGAATGATGTCTGTTCGTCCACAGGATTGCCCTCAAAATAGCTGCCTCTTGGTATTTAATCGGTCTGTGATGTGGCGTGTTTTAATTTCTGGTCTACGAGTAATTGGGTTATTTGTTGGCTCGCTGCTGTGCACGATGTATCGTTGAAGAAAAGAGGATGTTTACACTTAATCGACGATGATTGCCAACGTATCTCCATTGTTGAGGCTGTTAAGATTGCAATTAATTTTGACTGCGAATGGGAAGTATCTTGCTCAACGCCACATTAATGGCTGTTTTTATTAATTGATGCAATGCAACGGCATTTGCAGAAATGCTGTCGTTTATTATTCTCGAATTAATGCAAATAAACTTCGATCAATAACAGCGGCATGCTGGGATGAAGCGAATGGATGCAATGGGTCGTCACCCTGCTGGGGCCCCGAAGCTGTAGCTCGTGTGACGTCATGCGGTCACCGCCCATGACGTCAATGTTGGTTTTTGTAGCCCGACCTTTAACATTATCCCAGATCGGGCTGCGTCATAGGGAACACAACCAATTGCAAATGAAACTTATTTTACTTCGCAGAGCTGCATTTGTGGTTATTTTTTGTCTGTTTTGACATTATTACAGTGGAACCTCTGTAAGTTGACCATCCAGGAACTGGCTTGTATACTGACACAGGGTTTTAATTCGTAAACTGCATGTACTTGTAATTGTTAGTTATCATTCTTCATTCATGAATCATTCATTAATAATCTTATTAAAATGTTCATATTGTAGTACCAGTATTGTTAATGTGCTGCAAATTTTTCCAGGAATTACATGTACTGCACAGTAGTACTTGCAAATTTCATTCTGTAAGATTAGAAAGCATATCCAGACAATTATCCTAACTGTTGTGGTGTTAAACGGCACAAATCTCGAATAAAATTCTGCAATGTTTTATTTTTGAGATGCACATTAAAAATGGAATTCCCCCCATTTACTTCCAAGACCACTTTATTCTGAAGGGGTTCAAAATGAGCTTTTCTACATGTACTTCTATAGAGACAGTTACTGCTCAGGGGTGTACAGGATAAGTTTTGCAAGCAGCCAATAAATTTAATCATCCATGACTTTACATGTTGAGATCATACTGGTCAACATAGGAGAGTAAATTACTATTGTTGTCATATTCCAAGCGGTCAGCATACAGAGGTCACCGTCCATTGGGTTAATGTGGTGATCGTCCGGTTAGTTAAAATGTGGATAACATACTGTAGGGAGGTGGTCAACTTTGGTGGTTCTTAATTCATTTGCGCGAAAGTAGGATAATAAAAATTAAAAGTAAATTCTGATCTCTGGCCAGATGACCTCAATGATGACTTTGCTAATGGGTGCTTCATGTTTTCCAGGGTGACAAAGTGCCCATCTACATATGGTACGCTGGCTACCCACCGCACAAGGGCGAAGGTTACAAAGAGAGGATCTCGCTGGTGAACCAGGCTTCCATCAATATTTCGGAGATCCAGGAATCCGACCAAGGGTGGTACCAGTGCACAATCCTGCAGCTCAACCGCCCCGCTGACCCCAGCAAAAATGGCACCTGGGTCCACTTGGATGTCCATGGTAAGTCAACTTCACTGACTCAGTGCATGATGCATTTCCTGTCAATTCGGACTAATCAGTGTTGGCGAAGAATTAAATGGTGGCTGGCAATCTGAAGCTGACATTCTCAGAACAACGATTATCATCTGAAACACTTTAATTGTCGTCTTGTGGAAAAGTGATGATATTTGTTCTCATACAAGGATAACCAGTTTTCTATCTAGTTTGGTTGCAGGCTGGTTGTAAAGCTGGCAATGCATTGATTACCTCTGCGACGTGATGAGCAATCAGAGCAACCAATCTAAAATATACATCGTGCATGTAAAGTTGTTGAACAAATACGTCTCGGTATTGCATACATGGTTTATGCTATCTTTGGCCATACCAGTAGGGCAATCAGATTACAAGCTCCTTAGGAACCATAGGGTACATGTACTTCTAGCCAATTACTGCACATGAAACCACTTAAGAACTTTGTTCTCTATTAGAAATTGATTGATACGTTTCTGTGGTTAGCAGCCTTCACCTGGTATCAGTATACTATCAATTTATCCCAGTTTTTTCAGTTTACAGTCACAGAAACTGATTTGGGAAATAGCCTGCAGATTTCAACTCTTGATGTAATTAATTCAAATATCAGTAATTTGTATATTTTGTTGCAGTTTTTGATAAAGCTAGGAATTTTCTTCTTTTTAAGAGGGTTTTAATGCAATATGCAATGCATATTGGAATGTATTCCGTAAAGCTCACTGTATTGTAGTTCGTGTACATTGAAAAATGTGTTGTGTAATGCATCATGTAATGAATTCTGTTTGCATTGAAGAATGCATCTTACACCTTATATTCCATGCATTGTAGAATGTCAAAAGCCTTGCCATTTTTCATAATTTCAAGGTTTAAGGAAATTCCAATTCTGAATTTAAATCATATAAAATAGTCAATAAATAAATTACAACTGGCAATGAAATAAAGTTTACATTTCAAAAATACATCAATTTCATTCAATTCTTTGCCGTGCACATACTGTAACTTTGTGAATAGATAACATCGTGAAATACACAAATCAGTATATTTTATAATGCATTGTAAAATGCGTTACTGAAATTATGCATTTTTTGTTAACATTACCAAATGTGTTTCCGGTTGCGAGAAAAGCGATATATTGTGCAATTCGTGATGCATTTCACGTTGAATTTGAAATGCATTTCTGTTCCATGTGGGTAACCCATTCGTAGGTAACATCAATTGCCCAGCAATTTTTTTCAGTTTACAATCACTTTTCACCACCTTGTATTCAGATTTTTTCATCTCACCCCACAAAGTAAAGGTATAACTCGCATCACACCTTAGCACTGTCAATGAAAGAAAGTTTAAAATTCTAAAATACATCAATAACATTCAATTTAATGCAGTACACATGCCTTTGTGAGTATGTAATGTCAAATACACTGTGAAGCACACAAATCAATATATGTTTTATCCATTTGTTTACATTACCAAATGCATTTCTTGTTGCGATTGAAACGGCTAATGCATTTGCAATATATTTTGCAATTGGTAATGCATTTATCAATGAATTTGACATGCGTTTCATTTCCATGTGGGTCACCTATATACATGTACATGATTGAAGGTAAAATCAATTTTTCAGCTTAGTCACTTTTCACCACTTTGTAATCAGATTTCCTCCTTCAAGTTGCATCATCTCACCCCACCAAGTAAAGGTATAACTCGCATCATCTCACCCCACCAAGTAAAGGTATAACTCGCATCACACCTTTGAACTGGCAATGAAAGAAAGTTTAAAATTCTAAAATACATCAATTGCATTCAATTCAATGCAGTACACATACATTTGCGAGTATGTAGTGCCAAATACATTGTGAAGTACACAAATCAATATATTTTATAATGCATTTGTAAAATGCATTTTTGTTTACATTAACAAATGTATTTTGTGCTGCGATAAAAACGGCCAATGCATTTGAAATATATTTTGCAATTCGTAATGCATTTCTTTTCCATGTGGGTCCCCTACATTATATGTAGGTAATATCAATTTTCCCACCAATTATTCAGCTTACAATCACTTTTCACAACGTTGCAATCAGGATTTCTCCCATAAATTGCATCCTCTCACCACACCAAGTAAATGTATAACTCGCATCACACCTTCCATGCTCTTCATGTCCATTGCTCCTAGAGGTAGCAGAATCCTTGCCTCCCTGACTTCCGGTGCCTTTCTTTCAGTCATCACCAGGGCGGCGCTGGTGCGGCCTCGAATGTGGAGCAGACGAGGAGCAGAAATCAATATTCTATTTATGGTAACATGCAGCTTTGGCATTCTACGTGATTAGGAAGATGCCGAGAGGGAGGGGATGGAGCGCCGTTGTTCACCCTGGCCTTTTTGCGACGTCACAGGCATAAGTGACCCAGTTTCGAGGTTCGCAGCTCGATGCTATTTGCGGAGCTCGGTAATGGCATTATTATGGGGCCGGGGCATGCGCCACGCACTGCCTTTCAATTTACAGGGACAATGGCGCCACCCCCGCCCAATTCCTCCGCTGATGCAAATAACGCCAATGAGCACTGGCGATTAAAAAGCGTCCCAATTGTCTCAATGGGCCGAATTGATGCACTGTTGCCTGTGCGTCAAACTGCTTTCACCAGCATAGAAGCTCGGTTCGAAATCACTCACTTCCGGTTGGGGCCAAATCTTGGGCTGCTTTTGTGCGTTCTCATCTTCAAGCTCGATATCCCACCCCCACAAAACAGCGCAGATTGAGGCTTCGCAAATGAGTGGGTGGGAATCGGGGTTCAATAACCTAACTTTGTTGGATATGTGTGGATATGCTCTAGTATAGCACCTGATCCTTACGTGCAAATGTGTGTTTGGACTCCCCTTGCATATGGTTGAATTCCACCAATGCTATATGACAGATTTATTTTTATAACGTAATCTTACCTAACCTAACCTGAGGTTTGAAAACTGCATTTGAAAACTGACAGTGTGTGGGAGTACGTGCTCTGAATTTGCCTCTCATTATTAAGTATCGGAGAAAAAATTACATGTACATGTATCAATGAAGCTAAAATTCATGAATAAACTAAATTAGTAATTTTAATGAAGGGCTCTGATTGTGCAGTCTCATTCCTGCAAGAAAAATGCAAGCTTACGAGCTGCCCTTATGGAAATTGTATGCAAAAAATTATGGGTTAAATTTCGATCACAGCTCCAAATGTGCCGAAACAAAATAAGCATTTGAAAATTAATAGGGTTTAATATGACAGCTGGCAAATGTGCACATTTGGAGCAGAGACTATACTAAAGCGCAGCCGTGTGTTTTGAATATATTTGCACCAAAAAGACTATGTTAAAGCTTGCAAAATCACGCAAAGACAATTTGCGAACTGAGTATTTGTTTAAATTCACTACCTCGATATTTAGTTGCTACATCTGATTTTTACTATTGGCCGATATTTTATCCGTGGTTTACAAGCTTTGGCAAGGCTGGATTGTAATTTCCAGCAAACGATGGGTATTAGCAATTGCGATTCTGTATTAAGATAGAATTATGACAATTTGGAAGATCAATATCAGGCGCTAGTAGAAGATTTCGACTATCTAATGTGTGCATGGGGTTCCGGCCTTTGTCTGAGATTACGCATTAAAATTTAATTATTAACTGACGAGTTGTACTCTAGACTGGCTGTTAGCTATCATCGTATATTCTAATTATATGTCTAGTTTTCACTCTCACTACTTTAGACGTCTGTACTTAAGCTTAGTACTGTATTGATTATTGAGGAGTAACTTTGATGTTGCCTGGGCTCTACCATTAAAGGAGAAGTGTCATCATACTTTATTTCTGTTAATAATTTACGTTACCAGTGGTTTAAATCCAGACAACAATCCTCATAACAAAAGGTAGCATTTTGATGTTTGAAAAGACTGACATTTGAAAACTGACAGTGTAAGGGAGTACGTGCTCTGAATTTGCCTCATGTACATATATAAATGATGACAATTAAAATATACATATATTTATTGAAGCTTGCATGAAACCTACTAAAAATGTATGAATTAACTAAAATGGGTAATAATAATGAAGGGCTCTGAATGTGTAGTCTCATTCTTGCATCTTGGAGATGAAAAGAACAATTATGTCAAGAAAAATATATTTGTTGAATCTTACATGGATATCTACTAAATCTATTAAAATAATGAGAATAAGGAGACGTCTAAATTACGTTTACGTGCACTTATTTTTATATGACCACAGGAAAATATCAATTATGGTAATCAAAATATTTATGCTGAAACTTGTCTGAACTCTACAATATTGTATTATCAAATTATAAATAATAATATAAAATGGAACTGCACTGTATACACGTGTTTCTCATTCTCAAATAACATGTATATTGAGACTTGCAGCATGGCTAAGTTAAAAATAGTATTAATAATGTAAATGCACCTGTACCGATATTTCACATTCATAAATAACGAATATAAAAATTATAATTATGATAACCAATATGCATGTTAGCCCACAATGTATGTACTGTACATTTATTTTGAAACTTGCATGAAATCTGCCATAATTTAAAAATTTAAATTAAAATAGAAATATTAATGTGTATGTGTGTGCTGAGTGTATATGTACCTACTCTGCTATTCATTCTTAAACACAATAACAAGTATACCAATGAAAATGCTTGAGTAAACTTAAATCTAATGTAGTATTTGATGGTCCATTTCATTTTCAAATATCACAGAACTTAAGTACATGTACCGTAAGTGCATACAGGTATTATCAAAATACAATACAGTTACTGTCTCAGGATTTAAAATCCGTGAAATGCATGTACTTACATTTCACAATATTCATTCTTCATTCCTGAATAATCTTATTAAAATGTTCATAATACAATACCAGTATTGTTAATGTGGTGCAAACTTATCCAGCAAATACACGTGCAGTACAGTAGGGGTACTGAAAGGGTTCAAAATGAACTCTTGTTGCTCTATAGAGACAGTGTAAGTTTTGCAAGCAACCAATAAATTTCATCATCCATGACTTTACACGTTCAGACCATGCTCGTCAACATACAGAGAGTAAATTACTATTGTGTGTGATAGCCCAATTGGTCAACATACGGAGGTGCAGTTGGTCAACATGTAAAGGTCAACTTCCACTGAGCTAATGTGGTGACCGTCCGATTATTTTAAACGTGGCCAAAATAGGGAGGTGATCAACACTGTAGAGAAGTGGTCAATACAGTATATTGACTCTTGGGTGAAATCTAAAAATGGAATATACTAAAATGCTTTTTTATATACTAATAAACTTTTTTGAAATGCCTCCAAAACTACCCTAATTGCACCTACATGTACATGTACTTATACGTCCTTCGAAATGCGTTTTATGGTATCCCTGGTGGAAAGATTAGTAGATGATCATTATTGATATCACTACTCTATAGTGCTGAATAGTGGTTTTTGGGACTACTGATGTCAGTATATAAAAATCAGTATGGATACTGACATCACTATGATGATAATATTATTATGGTTAGTAATATCACTATTACTATGGATAGTAGTATCACAATCACTACACATAGTAATATCAATATTATTACCTGTACTGATAGTATAGTGATGGATACTTACATTATGTCACTACACT
>JAQGAF010002289.1:0-23638 GCA_034687865.1 Kryphioiulus occultus | reverse complement strand
TAAAATCACATGTGCAATCCTAGATTAAATTATATTAGATCGATTTACTCCTTTCCTACGAAAGGCTCTAAGATAAGCCAATAAAATCGAGGTGCAATCCTGAATTTATTTAATTTTGGATGTAGTTTTCTGAGTCGACGATAGGTGGCGACATCGGATACGTAACGAAGGGGCTGACGGGTAATTTTCAGACGGCCATATTTTTGTCGCCGTGAAGTCTCTGGGCTTTCTCGCATTTTGGGTTCATATTTCAGCGATTGTATCTGCTGCTTCAAGCTTTTTATATGACTTTAATTAATTTGAACGGTAGGTGAAACTATCCTTTCGTCTACTTTTCGTTTTCTCGATGGTGGTGGAGCGATTTAGACGTTGAGCGATATTGATTCTATTTGCGCAAAATTTACCATCTGGTGGCCATGACCAGGCCTATTTTACGGACGTAGGCCTCGTCTAGGTATTGGGTTTGAAAGTCATTTAAGGTTAAGATGCATATTGAATACAAAAGGTATGGCATTTATTTATTGCGTAGCATAACCGTTATCTTATGTTCGTCAAACGGATGTCCCCCAACGGTATTCTATTAACTTCAAATTTTTATCGAATGTGGCATGGAAATTTTTCCCCTTCATTGTTCTGCTCGCTTTTGTCACGTGGTTCGCCCGTTTTGCGTTGCACACTGGTACTTTGCGCCATACGCTAATAAGCATAAAATAACTGAAACTGGTTTAGTGCTGATCTGGATTCATAAATATGGATCGATGAAAGCGACTCGCGTACATTTAATCATCAGAAACTAAAGGAGCTTGCTTTCAACGGCAACTAAAAAAACCTGAATCGATTGAACTACTTGAGAAAATGACACTAAATGTGTTCACAAATTCAGCGCATATTGCCAGGTGTTGATTACGAAGATTAACAATTGTTCATCGTGCACAATTTCGTTTAATTGCATCCAACGCAAATTACGCAATGCCATTTGCGTAGTCAACTCTGGCAGACGGCTAAGTATTGGTTATGTGGTATCTGTCTGAGTCTTCCCTAAAAAGCCAATGCGAAACTAGTAATCTAAGTTCCTTGTGAAATTCTGCACGAAGAGCAGATTAGGCGGTATGATCCAGTACTGAGTGGGCAGAAAAGATAATTTGTCAAATCTATGCTTCATCTTAAAATAGATAGTGCGACACAGCAGGCTGATGGGAATGTATGGATGGATTTGTATCTTGAAATTGCTTATACGTTTGCTGTACATACATGCAGGCCTGCATTATTTCTAAACTTTATCCTCACGTTTTCTTGTAAACTCGTATTGCTAAGCTTTTCTGACAATAAGCACCACGTACAGGGCCTTACACGGTTAGTAATACTGTCAGTCACTTTAGAATCAGTAGAAATGACAGTATGCGTCAATATTTTCGCGACCCAACATGATCAGTATTTTACTGTCAGTAAAAGCTCAGTATCTTCGTGGAGTGAGGTTCTAAAATACCACGGAGACTTACAAGGCTAATTTAGCGATAATTTCAATACTCAATCGCAAACGGTACGATGATGATTGAGAAAAACGGGGGAAGTGTGTTCTCATACAATTTTTTTTGACGAAATCCAACATATGTGGCACGTCCGTCTTCCGCGGCTGCTGGCGCAATACTGACAGAGTTACTATCCGTATTTGTCGAAACTGACAGTAATAATGCCAGTCTAGGGTTCCCTTATGGATAGAACATCAAACTAGCCATATTGGCATGTTGATGATCATGAATAAATTTTGAACGACAATTCTTCACGTCAATTAAGGCCACCTCAAATATCCAACGAAAATCAAGTTGTTTCTTGAAAGAATTTCCTCGTTTTTACGTTGGTTGTGGCTACATGTATATAAAGTGATAAAAAATTAACTTTGCCATCTAGAAAATTTAAAGCAATGGTAATAAGTGTGAAGCTAAAGACCTGGATAAGATCGGCTTCAGTTTTCTAGATTGAGTGTATTAGAGACTGCTGGGGCACACTAGTCTGTCCTTCAGCAAGTTACCTTACCAGAAGGGTTGATTGTTTATCAGTCTGCTCATCTACCAGACATTGTGCTACAAAATGTTTATGCTTTAGATAGCTCTGCGGGCTGCTAATGATCTGTGATCAGCTTCCGTAGAGTAGTGTTCTGACTATAAGACTTCATATCAATTCAAAGTACATGTACTTAACGTACATGTAATAAGACCCAAATTGGCCTGGTAAGCGTTTTTAACTTAAAACATGATTGTGACTGTTGTTAAGATAGATCAGGTACCTTACGTAAGTGTCATGATCATTATTTGCGAGCTAGTTGAAAACTTGATGGGAATTCAAACTTGGGTTTGAAATAATGGCTTTTGTCAGTTATCTTGATGTAATTTGAAGGACAGGAGAAATTAATGTGAAAGTTTTAAGAAAGGAAGGATATTCTTAAGTAGCGTGTTTATTGTTGTAGAAGGTATCCTACAAATATCTGGTCATGACGACCAGGCCCTTCAATTGTCCTTCGCAGCGAGATTCTTTCATTTGGTCTTATTAACCGATGGATCTGATCCATTAATATGTAATAACAGAACACAGATTCTGTCTGTCAGTATCGCGGCACTATCAATAATTAGTTGTTCAAAAATTCGGATAAGGATCAGTAATTGTAATGTGTGTCAATTCATCAATCGGCCTACTGCGCTGCCTGGCTCAATCAGTATTACTGTTTGGTATATTTAAAAATTAACAGTTATGCTAAGTACTTGCATGGTCTATAAACATAACATTGAATTGTGTGATACTCCATGTTTGGAATTAAATTCCTTCATTTGCGAAATAGTAACTCAATCCTTTTATTTTAAACATGTCTATAATTAGTAAGTTTTGTCTAGAACGAATTATTGACGGAGGAGTAGTGGTTTGAAACTGGGTTAATTATTTTTTCTTTTTCCAGAGCAATTACAGTTCCGTGGGCCTCCTGACTCTTGTAAAATTATAGACCCATACTGGGACTTCGTGTTAAATAGGTGTATGTTTTCTACAGAGAAATTCAAGCCTGTCAGTCACAGGTATTTATCGTTTACATCTTTGCAGTCTTCTTGGGCGCATAGGTCTACTCCTTTTTTTTTCAAATTGGCGAGCAGTGTTGCATCTGTTCACGGGCAGATGACAATACCGTTAATATCAGATTAAAAAAAATTCCACGAAACGAAGCACGTTCAGGGTTGATGAAACCATCAAGGTTACGAGATACAGGTTTATCTGCACACTGCCTGGCCCGAGCATTTTGAATTATGTTGTCGTCACAGTTTCATTTTCTGCAAACAATGCATTTGCAACCTAGATTGCCACTGCGTTGAAATGGGCGAAGTCAAGGGCAAAGTACCCACTAGCCTAATTTAATCTTGAGCTCTTGCTTGAGAACGTGCAGTGAGACTGTTTCACAAATGACTAGAAGAATGTCCTGAAAGCAGTCATACAGAACTTGTGCACTACATTTTTATGATAAGACTACAGTGTACCGTCGTTAACGAGTTAAATGAGTATATAGAGTTAAGCCATTTGTTTGGTTTGCATTTCTTTGTAATGCAACCTTGCACGCTTCCATAAATTAACATTTGATCCAAATTGATTAAATTGTCTCATCTAACTGTGTAGTCAGGCATCTAACAGAATGCACTTGTACAGTGTAAAAAGCTAATGCTGTTGAACCGTTGAAACGATTCAGTGGCACCACTGCGGCATCTTTAAAGTTGTAAAATAAGTCCCTCCTTGTGTACTACATGAATGAAATTAAAAGCATAGTGAAATGGACTGAATCAAACGAGGATGTATCAGAAATATTCAGAAATAATTTGAGGAGGCAAAGACCCACCCCAGGTGAAGTCAAACCACCAAACTTCAACGATCAAAACATGCTGAACGTTATTTGTTTGAATTGACATATTTCAGTGATACGTGTATGCCTGGGGCACCTCAATCAAAGCTCAGTCAAATTTCGAAAAATGTTTGAAGTTTTGTATGAATCAGTTTGTGGTAATCTGGCTCAACAGTTGTGCAATCTCATAGTCGGCTAGATGGCATGTAGCTACCCTAGCTATCCGATCATTTAATATTGCTTAACTTGCTCATGAAAGTATCATTTCAAACTACTTTTTTGGAATTGTGGAATTAGTTTGAATGCCCTCAAAGGCAATTTTATGCCAATTTTAGATGAAGAGGAGTCGCCCTATGTCATGTCTGTTGTTGTTTTTGTATTTCACATAAACTGTGTTTTAAGTATGCATCGCAATTTGGTGTTTCAAGGTGGTTGCATGATGAACATTTGCTCTACATAGTCGAAATATATGGTTCTTATAAATAAGATGTATGCCTTTCTTTATTAACGCCATAAGGACACCGAAGTTTCAAAGTAATCGACACAGGAAATTACAACCCTTCAGATCGTGACTATTTATTTTTTCGCAATCATGGGTAGTGTTAATGTTAATCGTAATGTGTCCGACCAGTTTTATCGCTACAAGATGCCTCGGCTTATTGCCAAAGTAAGTTTTCCAAGATTCGCTATGGTTGCTTTCCATATTGCAAATTGTGAGCCTATGTAAACGCCGTATCAATTTATCTCCTCACAGGTCGAAGGCAAGGGCAACGGTATTAAAACAGTCATTGTCAATATGATAGATATTGCTAAATCTCTAAACCGACCTCCAACTTGTAAGTAACACGTTTTTTGCACAGTTTAGTTTGCTACTATTTCATACATGTACATAACTGTGGCCCTTGTCTTGATTATTTCATGCCATAATACTATTTGACTACATTTTCCAATTGTGAATATTTGTTGGTAATGACAAATGTTGTATGCACATTGTAAATGTGTGGTGCATCACTACAAAGTCATTGTCTGTATGATAACACCTATATTATCTTTGAACTCTAGAGAAGTTTTAGTGAACTGTTTGCATATGATTACTAGACTAGCTTCTCCACTAATCTACATGTATATTAATAATTGTTGATGGCAACATTTGTCTTATCAATCATGGCACTACGAAGTTTTGTGCACACCACCTGGAAAGTCAGGGAAATTCATGTCTCAAAAATTTGTTGTAGCACAACGATTTTGATTGGTATAAGTATCTCAGAAATGTGTTAGAAGAACTGTATTTGTAATCTACTTTTTTATAAAAAAAAATTCGCCTACATAGTTTTCATTATCCCTAATGTTTGTTATGAAAAATCCACTGAAGTAATCACAAAATCCGTAATTTCTGCTAATTTTTAGTAAAGCAATTTCTCCTACTGTGTTTTTAAATAATAAATATGGTAGTTGGATACTCAGCCAGGTTATCACATTGCACTTTTGCACTGGGATCAGACCAACAATTAGTGGCAACTCTAGTTCCTCTAGGACATTCACAAATTGACTCGATCATATAAATGGTTTATTATTGATTGCACCATCGGTTTTAAAGGAATGTTGTGGATTCCATTCCTAATAGTGATATCGTCTTATTAAATGGCATCCTTTGGGAGGATGAACCTTATGAAAGGTTTTACGAATTGCAATAAAAAATGCAGAAAAATTGTAAAATCGACCAAAAAAATGTCATTTTCAGAAAAATATTTTAACTAAAAGTCATGAATCTTCGAGGGCCACAAACGTTGTGTAGTAAGCTATGTTGAACCAAGATCTTGTTCACTAAGCAGCTTTTTTTCCTTAGATCCCACCAAATATTTTGGCTGTGAATTGGGCGCTCAGACGCAATTTGATTTGAAAAACGATCGCTTCATAGTAAATGGTTCTCACGATTCTCCAAAACTTCAAGGTCTTTTAGATGGGTTCATTAAAAAGTTCGTTCTTTGTGCCGAGTGCGATAATCCAGAAACTAACTTGGTAAGTTTCATGTCAGTTGCTTTGTACCACGTGACTTACACCAATTACTGAAAATTTAATAAAAATTGTCTGCTTCTGCAGTTCGTTCATCAAAAGAAACAAACTATTACCCAAACATGTACCGCCTGCGGCTATAGCAGTACTGTAGATATGAGACACAAGTTGACCACCTTTATCTTGAAAAATCCTCCACGTGAGTACCCTTTCATAAAATTTATGTAAAATGTATGGAAATCAATCGGAATTTTTGTGTTGATCTCAATAACTTTCAAAAGGTTGCTATAACATTTACAAAATGATTTAATCTCCCAGACCTTATCAAAATAGTTTTTTGAACTTGTAATGCAAAACTCCAGCTGCTTTTTTGCTATTCAGAAAACTAAAATGTAAAGTTTGATGATTGACTTGGAAGTATGGGAATATTTCAATGAAAATAAATTTGAAAAACTAATGCTCCATTGTGAATCACATCCCAAATTATCTAAGAACCAACGCTATGTTGTTTTATCATATTACTATGCATTTCCTCATTTGTTCTTGTCTCTCCATAGAGGTAAAGCCATTAGCCACTGGTGCTGTTACTCTTAATCTCCCGAAAGAAAAGGAGAAGGCTAACAAAGGAAAGCGAAAGGGAGATAAAGGAAAGAAAAATGGCGATGGCGAGAATGGTTCCTTAAGTCCCCAGGCAGATAAAGCATATGATTCGGATGATTTTGGGATCCCTGAAGTTGTAAGTTGCATTTATTTTTCGTAGGTTTATGATAATTCCTACTGTGGTGATAAGTTTGTTTGTTTAGCCCTGATTTCGTTCGTGCTAGTGTGACTTTCATATTAGTTGTTCTTCAGTTTACCAATGGATAATGTATTTTGCAACCTATAAATAGTATATTAAATAATGTCAGCTAACGTGTGATAACAAAATGCTGTTTCTATGGGATTGCTGCAATGTAGTTTTAGTCAAAATCCACTATTAATCAACATATCAAGTCTTAAATCAGTGTCTAATGGGCTGGAAAACCTGGAAATACGAGGATTGGAATTTTTATTGCGGCAGCGCATCTATAGAATCGGAGTGAGAAGCAAGCAATTCTCTGATGCTGCTTATGCCAAATGTTCTGTTTTTGAAAACACCCTACAAATTACAACTACAATCCGTTATTTCTGGTAGTTTTTCAAAAGCCATGTTTGGAATCCATACATGTGAATTTTTTATTTCTTTGAAATGTCAGCTGTAGTCTTTTTAGAAAGGTAGTCTACTGCAAACTGCTGTGGCACAGAAAAATCTGGCAGATACTGGCTAAAATTCATCATATAATTGCCAACAGTATTCTCTTGACTATTAACATTTCTAAGAATGTGTTAAAAATGGCATTATAGCTATTTGCGTATGGCATTCTCTTAAATGTAAATATTTACATCCATTCAATTTTTGTAGTTTTTGTGAAAATTTTGCCTACGTCTATCTTAGCTCGAAAATGTGGCTCTAACCATAATTTTGAGATCCACCATTTAGCTCATGAAAATCCAAGTGACCCCCCCCCCCCCCAAACCCAAAATGTCATTTCATTTCCTGGAAATTACCAACCAGGTCAACAAGTGAAGTGCAAAATATTAAAATTTATGGCGATAAAGCATTACAGGGCAACACTGAAAAAAATCTGAAATTATTTTGAATGTGAATTGACATTCCAATCATGTAAAAAAGTTGAACTGGGAAATTAACGAGATAAAAGATGTTGGATTACTCACTGATTCATTTGCTCGTGCATTGTTTGACAACGGCTAAAATCTATCGGGAATGTTTAAATTTGAAATATTTGTGTAATTGTAGAATGGAAGTGAAGAGGATGAATTCGATGAATGGGCTGTGGACACAAGCGAGGCTGCCATTGCAAAACGTATGGAAGATTTGACGGAAGGGGCAAAGGGCATTACCTTGAATGATGATCTCGATAAAACTCAGCAGGAGCGTTTGGAAATATTATACAACTTTGTGAAGGTAATATCTGTGGAATGCAGACTTGAAATTGGATTCACAAAGTAGTTGGACTCACATAGTATTTTACAGGCAAAGAAGGAGGAAGGCAAATTGGAAGGAACTGACAAGGAAATTGCAGCTGAAGCTGACAGATTGGATATAAAGGATAAAGGACCTTTAATTTTGTCAGAATTGCTCTTTAGTGAAAATATGCTAAATCAGATCAAGACCCATCGGATCTTGTTTTTACGGGTAAGTTTCTTTTACTTATGGCAACATCTTTCTTTCCTAAAATCAAAGTCTATTGTGGGTTTTCTTGTGAGCTGACGTTGATGACGGTCCAATATGTAGGCTTAAAACATGAAGCGTGATTTTGAATGCCCAAATTAGTTTTGGGATGTATTTATATTTGGCACATTGAAAACGCTCCCTGTGAATTAAAAGTGCCAGCTGAAATTGGAAATTAATTAACAAGGAATATGTTTGATTAGTTCACCAATGGCAACCGTAAAGCCCAAAAGTATTTGCTGGGAGGATTTGAACAGTTGGTGAAGTTGTACCACGACGTATTGCTGCCGAAAGTGCCCCACATCCTGAAAGCCTTCTATGATGCGGATATCTTGGAGGAAGACGTGATTCTGGAGTGGTCCAACAAGGTCTCTAAAAAGTACGTCTCCAAGGAGCTGGCTCAGGAAATTCATGAGAAAGCTGCACCCTTCATTAAGTGGCTTCAAGAAGCAGAAGAGGAGGAATCGGAGAGCGAGGAGGAAGAGGAGGATGAAATTGAGGTAAGTAAAGTTTTTAGTCTGCATCTAAAAGTGTTGTATTTGAATAGTTGTTCTAAGATAGTTACGTTACCCTCTTAAGTTCTTACATTCCTTCCCCTACCTTGTGTGATCTGGATTACTAAGTTTGTCAACTTAGAAGTAGGTGATTCAGTTAAAATACAGTGTTTGAAAGACACTACAGCAATAAAAGAATGTTTCCATCCCAGCAAGTTCATGAATGTGTGTAGTTGTATGCACAAACTTATTACCAAAAAACACCGGTTTAGCATAGTATAGAATTTTTTTTATTTAGTTTATTGGAATGTCAGGGAAATTGAATGTGGTCAGGAAAATGTGGACATCTTGACCATTAAGTCAGGAAAATTTATAATGTCTGGAAAATTGTTGTGGCACAAGTATTTTGATTGGTATAAGTATCTCGTGAAAAGCATTAGACAGGCTGTATTTGTAACTATTTTAAAAATGTAGCCTACGGCGTTTTCATTATCATTTAATATCATCATTCATTGTTCTTATGAAAAATGAACATAAAATGCATTATTTTTGTTTAAAAAAATTTCGCCTACAGCTTTTCCGTCATTATGAAGAATTTTTTAATATTTCAGTGGTAATATCTAGTGGTTTCAACCTCTAGTGTTTGTATCGTCATTAATGGCGAAACACTATATTATAATACACTATAAATCCAATATTTCTTGTAATTTTTCAAAAAAATTCCTACCGCAGTCTAATTATTAATATTAATAATTCTTCTTACAAAATTGTGGGCTAATTCCATCATTTCGTGATGATATCTATAATTTTTTTTCGCCATACGGTATATTTGCTTGGTTCAAATCTGTAAAAATTGTTTCTTGAAATTGTCTGGAAATTCTCCAAGTGTCAGGAAAACCAGGGAAATTCAATTAAAGATTTGTGTAGTCATCCTGACAGAAAAATACAAAAAAATTTAGTTAATTGTAGTGTTGCAGATAGCTACTTTTAATTACGTGATATTTTTTTATAAGTCAGGGAAATTAATCAGATTTGGTCAGGGAAATTGAGTTGCAAATTTTGGTATGAACTATGTTATAGATGCTCTGAAACAGTCTTTTCAAGGTGCTTAATGCCGATGTTAACATTTTCAGGTTGTTTATTCAGATCGCAACGTGCCATCTCAGATTCAGACTCAGGCCGCAATTCCTATTAAGAAGGACGAAGACGATATTGACATTGACGCTATTTAACCCCTCTCCTCCTTTTCGACTTGCTCTCAACTAGCTTGCGAGATGCCGCCAATATTACGATTAACGTTCAATGCTATAGGTTTGTGATGTTCTGTACTCGTTTACTTCGGCTTCTTTATGACGCTTGCGTTTTGTCTTCAGTATTTTCTGTTTCCTGTTTCGTTTTTGAGCCCGCCAGACCTTCCCGGTTGTCTGACCCTCAAGGTGTGCTCGCACACATTTGCACAGATGACGTTAACAGGGTTTGTAAGAGTTCAGCCTAACGATAACTCATTAAGATTCTGTCATCATTTGTTATTTTCTTCAAATTCCCATGCATGTGCCCTTAAAGAAATAGCAACTAACAAATAAGGTGAAATTATAAAACATTGAAAGAAATCTTTCGTCATGATCCTTGCATCTTCTCAAGTAAATCACATTTCAATTCTAAGATTATCTACTCCTTAAATCATGTCCGTTTGATTTAAATGATGCTGCTCGTGCGTTAATGGGACCCTGCCCCTCCTCACCAAGTAATTGGTAATTTTAAGTGTGCCACCAATTTTGTCTAATTTGCAATTCCGTGTAGCCTTTTCGTCCTGTGGTTATCAATAAAAGTCAGACATACTGTCAAGGTCTACTCTATTTCTGTTTTTACCAAAAGCATGTTGCGCTTAGTCATTTGGGAATGTCAATAACACCTTTTGGCTTGCTAATGCAGAGTTCCCACTTTCTGAAAAGTTAGGGAATGTCAGGGAAATTGAGATAGTTTTTCAGTCAATTGATTAGCCATCATGCGTTATTAAAAGAATTGGGATAAAATCCATCATTTTTCTTATTTAAAAAAATCTCATTTAAAATGTCAGAAATGACTGAAAAGTTGTCAGGACAGTCGACTTGATAATTTGGTTGAAATGAATTTAATCCTTTATAGGTTGTCGACTAACCATTTGTATCTTAACTTTATTTCAGTTGAAATTGCCAACGCAATGAGAGTATTTCATCAGCAGTTAGATAATTTGTAAAGTTTGATAACAATGTTGGCTCCCATTAATTTGGCTATATTTGTGAAATTCCACCTGCAGTACTCTATATTTTGTCCCCAGTTGATTGTACATGTGCGAAGGGGTATTGGTAAAATCATGAATTAATGGAATGGGCATTGTAACATTCGGTAAAGTACTTTTAAGATATCACAAAATTTCTGGCAACATATTACGGTAGTTTTGTCATGGTTTAGAAATAATACAGAAATTGGAACACACATCGTAAACTAAAATTAATGGCTTGTGGCAATAAATTGCCAGCTGTGCACCTGGCTTAATGTCAAGTTTGTTTTATGACTTTCTATTCTCAAACGTTCAAAAATGTATGAGTAAATGTTATTAAAGTATCCTCCAACTGAGTAACAACTACATTTTAACAGGAGGCTAATATTAGACGTGTCATGATACAAGTACTGTACATGTATTTCCTCACGCATAAAATGTCTGGTGGAAAACAGGTTTGCACTAACTATAATGCAAACAATAGTTTTATCAAAGTGTGTGTGCAAACTGCTGACACTTTTTATATTAATTGGTTCTTAAAAGAACAGTGGTTTTCTGCAAATTAAAAATGACGGCACGTGCTGGCCTTGACTGAAAAACCCATAGCCAAGAAGTAACTTGGACGGGTGGTAATCATGGCCATTGCCAAACGTGGCATTTATTGAGCCATGACCCACATTTTGGCTCTTGAAATGTCAGGTAATAGATGGTTACTTATTGAATCATTTGGTATTTTATCATGCTATAGTAAAGTACTTTGTGCCAAAACAAAGCAGAAATGGTTGTTGCTCGTTTGTAAAATGTCTGGTTTCCCATATTAATTTGTTAAATTTGAATTTGGATAAAACACGACAGCTGACAAATCACGAAACGGTTAATAGGATACTGAGGTGGTAGAACATGCCATTCCGTTCCACTTTACTTGTGTAACTTACGAGCCCATTCGGATCCTTACTATTGGTCTCATCTTTTCAAGTCGTGAAAATATAAGGTTCGAACGTTCCCTAGGTACTGAGTTGAATTGTAAGTTAATTACTGGTAGGTTAGCACAGACCTGGAAAGTCAGGATCAGGGAGAGTCAGGGAAAATGCCATTTTTGCTGATAAGTCAGGGGAATTCTTTAAGAATGGCATATGATTATTAATTTTGTGAAGAAGTTGAGGTAGTTTTCAAAAACTTTTGCCAGCGACCACAATATAAACTTACGAACAAAAAATTTGGGCCACCTGCAAGAATCGAGTAAAATGTGGTTTTCTCAGAAACCAAATATCCGATTTAATGTCGGAAAAATGTGGTTTTTGGACAAATTATTCCTCTTATAATTCGCCTTATTTTCATAAAAATCCATACGCATATTTGAAGCGTAAAATGTCGAACATTAAGCAACCCAAATTTGCATTATTTATGGCATATGCATTCTCGTACCCCTGTGGCTATAAACGTGTTTCTGAATGAAATTTGATTATCAGAGCTTAATTAACACACATCCAGACATATTGTTAATTAATGGCTTCTCGATAAAATGACCAGTACATCAAAAGTAGCCGCACAAGTTGTACAGCTATTCTCCAAAGAGGAATAAATTGTCTACAAAACACATTTTTCCGAATTTAAATCCGACATTTGGTTTCTGAGAAAAAACACATTTTTACTCGATTCTTGCAGGTGGCCCTAATTTTTTGCTCGTAAGTGTATATATATATATATATAAATGTGCACACGTTTGGAGCATTGATAATGCCGAAATTTATCCAAGTAAACGTTTCGGAATTAATCGTTTTTGAGTTGATTTTGATAATGTTTCGAACTTTTTGTTTTTGTAGATGTGGAGTAATACAACTGTTGCTTTTCCCATTTGTGATATCCTCCAAATCGCCACTCCAAATCCAAATTGAAGGAGTAAAGGTAAATGCTGCAGTGCTGGATATTCTTACAGTATATCTAAAGTAAGAATGAATATAACTATAATTTCGAGTATAAGCTGCTATTTATCAAAATCGCCAAGAGATCAAGAGTGCTTTGTTTCTTTTGTCAGTACATGTCTGTCTTATGGAACATAGTGTAGGAACTCGTAACATGAATTTCAGAGCGATTAATTCACACTTTAACGTCCGCACACTTGGCTTCGCAAAATAGTGTAAACACTTTCTAATATCGTTAGTTTGCCGACTGATAAATAAATGCATGAATGCGGTATTAGGAGGACGCATGTCCGCTTCAGGTCACCCGTTTCATTAGCGAAATGGCTTAAGTCATTCCTCTTGTTCCTCGCTAATTCAATTAGCTGTTTTGTCTGAATATGTCCTGATGTTCGGTGAACGGTCTTTGAAAGCTAAAAGCATGTAATTGTCACGTGACCTGCGCTATGATCATTTTTTCACCGAGATGTTTTAAGGAAGGAAGATGTATCACTTAGTTTGGTTGAGATCTTGTTGATGAGCCTGAGAGCGTTCTTTGTCTATAGGTAATGATAATTAAGGCTCGCTTCTTCCCTTCTGGTTTTGCCTGTAAATGTATAGTGCGCGATAAGGGCCATGATGGTCCCATTGGTGATTGAAAGGGATCTTAAGCTTTTTTTGATCTTATGTTTTTTTGAACCGTATCGCAGTGTTCTGTCTAAAGCAATGCATTTTCCCGCACAAACCCCAAGGACGTTTGACAAACTTTATTAAATGAACAGCAAATGAGATGCTGTCGATCCAATTTGAGATCCATTCGGGACTTCCGCTGGTATCGGCGAACATCAAAAATATCGAGGCAACATCTATAAATGTTATTTATTAATTCTCCCCCGATGTGAATGAGGCATGGAAAGCGATGGCATTCCTTAATGCGAAACTTAATGGAACTACCTCCTAATTAGAATGAAGGAGTGAGTCGTTAATATACGCTGTAGATTTCGACAAGGCTTTCGAGAGCGTGACCCTTTTAAGATATTAAGAATTGACATTTGGGATGAGCGTTTCCTGCCAAGGCCTACGTGAAATTGCCCCCTAATCTTAAAGCAAATATTTGAGTTTTACAATCCAGGCCTTCGAGTCGCTCAAGGAATTTTTCTTTACTGCGATCAATTTTAGTTTCAACTCTAGTCACAATTCTTTCGTGTTTGCACTCCCAACTATATAACAATCCCTCATTTCAACAAATAGTCCCATTATTATTGTTGCTTTATGGCACGTGCGAGGTATGCGCAGCAATCGATATTCTTTCAGCTTGCAGCTTTATTATTGGAATCCTCCAGCTTTGACCCCTTTTAATTTAACTGAATTTATTACGGGCATTAGGGTTGATTCAGTTTTTGCTCGGCCTCGTAATGTTCATTTGGGGGGAAATATCGTTAAATACGAATGCCACGTTTTGAGGAATCATGCAGGACATTGCCAGGATAAAAAGTCGACTTGGGAAATATCCCTTTTTTCCTCCATCTGATAAAATTAAATATTACCAGGCTGCAGGAATCTATTTAGCTTACTTCACACTGCGGTTTACTGTAGTTTGATCCCAAACTACCATTCGGGAGGATGCTACGCACTCGTAATTTAATATTGCATGCACTGTGGCCCCTGTTGCTAGGCTATCGCTGTTGGCCCAGGCAATGCTGGCCAGTATCGGCATTGCGTTTTGCCAGCAAACAATAAACAAAAAAGGATAAAGTAAAATGCGGCGTATATACGAGTAGATGGTAGCGGCTTTTTCTTCCAGAAAGTGGGAAGATTGAATTATGGAACGGATACCCTCAGGATTTGGATTCGCATTGAAACTGATTTAGTTTATTTCTTGATACATGACGAATGCCCTTTGGGGACGACAGTGTTTTGCAGCTTTCAGGTTTCATTAATTAAAGTTAACGTGACGAATTCTGGGATTTTAATAATGGAATATTAGGGGGAGTCAAAGCTGCCAACTGTGCCTCTGGTTATTCCATCTTCTTGGTGGACACTGACCTCATTGAAATAATGCCTTTAGTTCGATTGGTCAGTTATTAGGTCAACGTCATATATCGCACTTGCGTCGATAAAAGTGATTTTAAAGTTAAACAATGCAAAAGTGGTCAATTTTCAGGGGAAGTAAGTTTTAAATCGTTTTATCGTGTAATGTAAACCTGTTTCAGAGGTAATACACCTATCAATCCTGCCAAAATTATGGGATTCCAAGATGTTTTTTTTTCGGAAGATATAATTTTGCTGGACCTAATACTGCCCACAACAGGAAATAGACAATTTTGGAGTTGTGTGACTACTCAAGCGGGTGTGTGATCTGTAAAATACTTTATGCCCACACCGAGCTACATATGATATTGTTTAAACATTAAATCTGACGTGTTACATCGATGATTTAAAGCACAGATTATTACTATGTTTAAGTGTTGTAGTTTTCAACCTTCATAATGCCTTTTGCATTTATTGGTATACATTTTATTATTACTGTATTATTGTTATTAGTATAAATATTTTTAACAATTTTGGGCTTGATTTTGGTTAAACCTACATTATAGTTTGAAATGTATAGGGCATGGCTACGTTGTGCATAAATATACTGTAAAATGTCCATCAAAACTTAGAAAGATAATTGCAATATCAATATTTAGTAAGCTTATAACCACTAACACGTATTGGACACGTATTGTATGTCATATTTTGTAACGTATGTAAATCTGATAGGAGCACAAATGGAGTGCTCTTGAGGAGGAAACGAAATCGTTACTACCTAATTCTGAACAATTTAAAACTACTATCGACATATTCCAAATAGGTTCAAGTATATCAAAATAATCATAGGGATGGGCTTGGAATTTTCTCATAATTTACCTTTGGCTTTTATCAGAATATTGGAATTAGCATAACGAAAATCTGCCATTCCGGAAGTTTCTCGATTCAGGGAACGATAAGTGCAATTTCACCTACTGTATGTGTCTGAAATTTTCTTAAGATGTCGACTTGCAGTGCACAGAAGCCTGCAAGTAACGTCGAAATGATTTTATTTAGCCTTATTATTCAGCCTTCAGCGAAAATTAGAATACGAATTGCTTCGTTGCGATCGTCCTCATATTCGAGGAAAGGCCCATTTGGATTTAGACATTTGAGATGCTCTAGAATCTCCTTAAAGCCTGTACGTGCAGAGGTACTGTAAATAACTGCAAAGATGCTCATGCTCTCGCAGCGTCGCATGCAAATGCGGCGATATGCATACATTATACATGCATAAGCAGCAATGTTCGTACAGTAAACACGTGGACAACCTTACCCAAACCAGGCTTTTATCCCCTTGGGAGAAGTAATGTCTGGTCCCTCCTTTTGTCGGTATTTCTCCAGCAGCGTGTCGTTTTGATCCCAGTTTGTGTGGAGCTGGCGAAGGGCCCTGGCCACAATGCGCACGCTCATTTTCAGCACGTATTTGGAGGGGGTGGGCGGCCTGACCCTCAGCCCCAGCGCCCCCACCGGATAATCCTGGTAGTGCTCGGGCTGGCCCATGGCCTGCCCTACCAATATCCATATCCACTCTCCATCATTCATATCCAGGCGGGTGGCCAGCTGGAATATCCGTTTGACCAGGGCCCCGTCACAATGCACCAGTAACACGCGACTCCTGAGCTTGACCACCTCGCTCAGCACGCGAAATATCTTGGCATCGGTTGGGGCACGAGCACTTCGGGGAATGGTTCGGGGCTGGAGCAAGGTGCCGGAACTAAGGCTGGAATTCATCAACTTCTTGAACAGGGTCTGAGAGGTGAGGCTGTCATCTAGGAGGATAGTGGCGGACAGCCAGCTGTTGCGTTGTAAAAAAGTAGAAAGGGCTTCGGCCATGTGCTTCAGCGTGGGGTTTAATGGTTGAAAAAATGGATTCAGATCCTGCAAGTAAAAGAAGGATGAATGTTAAGAGGTTGTTCGACAACAAGATGCGAGTAGCATTGACCGTGTCATACGTGTAACTTGTTTTAACACGTAATATAAACGTTTAAACCGTGTGAAACAATCTCTAACATCTTGATCTATATGCTTTAACAGGTATCAGAATGAGACTGAAACCGGCGTCATGGTCCTAGCAGTCGGAATTTAGCCTTTTTTGATTTTAGGTGCTTTTTTTCTTTAGTTGTGTTTTTCCTAACACAAACATAGCAATCTAAAAATGTATGATTTCTTTACTTTACCTACCCTAACAGCAGGCACTCACTGCCCGCCTACGCGCCGTTAGGACAAGCCCACTATCTCAGTCTTTGACATGGCATTCGTGCGATTTGTTTTAACACGTAACGTAAACGTTTACACCGTGTGAAACAATTTCTAACATCTTAATTTAAATGCTTTAACAGGTATCAGAGCGAGACTGAAACCGGTGTTATGGTCCTAGTTGTCGGAGTTATCCTCTTTTTATTTTTGTGCTTTTTTTTCTATATTTGTGTTTATCCTAACACAAACATACCAATCTAAAAATGTATAATTTCTTTATTTTACCTGCCCTAACAGCAGGCAAACACTGCCAGCCTACGAGCCGTTAGTTGAAGCCCACTATCTCACAGACTTTGACAAGTCTTTGACATAGCATACAGTACGTGTCACTTGTTTTAACACGTAACATAAACGTTTACACCGTGTGAAACAACTCATCATAGAACACAGCCCTCTGATGTGGTCCCTAAACGGTCGTTGTTAATGTCATTACTCCGATACTGACAGTTACCCGAAAATTCGATTATCGTCAGTAATGAAAATGGAATATCAATCCACCAGTACTGAATCCATTACACAGCCAGTATTTCTGTCCGTTTGTTGGAATTGACAGTATTACTGGCCGTGTAGGGTAGCCATGCTGCCGGATTCAGTCTCATTTTGATACCTGTTATAGCATGCAAATTAAGAAGTTAGAAATTGTTTCACACGGTGTAAACGTTTTATGTTATGTGTTAAAACATGTATGCCATGTCAAAGAAACTGAAAAAGTAGGCTTCACCTAACGGTTTGTAGCCTAGCAGTGATTGCCTGCTGTTAGGGCAGGTAAAATAAAGAAATTAAACATTTTTAGATTGGTATGTTTATGTTAGGATAAACACGAATAAAGAAAAAAGCACAAGGATAAATTTCGACAGGTATCGTTCTTTTCGACTGGACAAGTAATGTTGAAATATACGTGTTGTTAGCAATGTTATCTCATATTATCCACATGACCATTGTACTTCTGAAATTGATAATGGGATAATGAGAAAACAATCCTAACGACCCGTCTTTTACATCTTGTTTGCATATAAAAGGTACACAAGGGCATACACGCTAAGCTGTTTATAAATGGCTAATGCTGCAACTGTCTTCAATAACAGCATAAACTGAAAAATGTATCAAGTGTTCACCAAATACTGTTTACGGTGCGTTTGCTTGAATGAAAACCTTTGACATTTCCAATGATTTCCCAGGCGTATCCAAAATGGTTTTATTCATTGTTTCTTATTTATTAAATATGAACATCTACATGTAAGTATTTATGTTTAAGTTTCTTTTTGTTGTGTCGCGACATTCTTCGTCTTTGATGACGATTAGTGATGGGGTCTTTCGGGGGCTTGACAGACTGATTCAGTATACTAAGCTACTGTAAATTCAGTGTAACACTACACTAAAAACTCCAGTGTTCAATACTGCATCCATTCGAAGATTATCAGAAGAAAACATTGTGGATGCTTCAACGCAATCATCAACAAACCATTTTCAAATCGTTACTTTGTGTTACTGGCCATCTATCAGAGCTTATAAATTTAACACGAAAGTGCAATTAAGGAGGAAAACCCAGAGACGAATGCTTGTAAGCAGCTTGCAATAGGATTGACCCTTTTCGAATTTCTGTAAATACGTTTGATGCGGATTTCGCCTTTAAAACGTAATGTACCGCTAGTATCGCTGTTTCTTGGATGTGCAGTAAATTCAACTTGTTCGGAGGCTGCCATCTTTAATCACTCGTGAGATAGCGAGCGAGCCCCTTTTAACCCAATTATCGAGGATTTTTTTCCATGAAAGATTGAAACCCAGATATTATGGAGCTGCGTGAGCTTCGCTTCATTTCTTATGTATTGAAAGGAAATAGAGCGTCGCGAGATTGGCGACAACCTTTCACCTTTGACCCCGTCTCGGTCGACGCAACTGATCGAAGCAGTAACGTGGCGAATTTTATAGACCACCACCTCGACTGACCATTTGGCGAAGGCAATTTATTGGCATGGGTTCTGCTGCCCATATTGGGAAAATTCGCTGCTTGGTGCCTTTAAAAACCATTTCTGTGTCAGATCGCTTGTTTTCAACGCTGACAATGGAAGGAAAAAGGAATCTCGATTCCCTATACTTTTATCTTTTCTCGAGCAATTGTGATGTCCTTTTTCCTACAAACGGGCTCGTTGCCATGGCGACCTATAAAGATGCTGCAACATCTTTTCTTGGATACTTCCTGGCGAGATGGACCCAATTGTGACCTCGTTTTGACGTCCTAAAGCTAACAGCGCATGGGCGAACTATGACACTCTGGAACTCCATCCAGAAAAGCCTGTCCCCTGAAGAAAAGTCAGGGTGACTGGCCAATCTTCAATTAAATTCCCCTGACTATACCTGGTTTTCCAGACACTTTTTTACTAATACAAATGCCATCAGGCGGAAAATTTACAAATTATAGATCTGAGCACGAAATGATATAATTAGCCCACAATTCTGTAAAACGAAATAATACTATTAATACTTAAGGGGATGCCGTATACTGTATATAGGCGACATTTTTGAAAAATTACAAGTGTATTACGGTATTAATAACAATGCGAACATCAGTGGTTTAAACCAATAGATCTCAAACACTGCTACAAAAAATTTCCAGACATAATATGAATTTCCCTGACGTTTTCCTGACTTTTCCAGGTTTTCCAGACGGCCAGTCACCCTGAAAAGTGGCTTTCGTGAAATTAAGATTGAAAGTGTTCGGATTTTGCAAAAATATAATACGATTAAATTTCACCTTTTTAAGACACGGCATGGAACTTGAAAAGGTCATTTTGGATGTTTGGAGGGGGCTACTTTTATTGCAAAGTTTATCACATGTTAATCACATATACTATTAAAGAGATTCAATCCTCTTCTAATGTTTGCGAAGGGCGGAAGAATAGCTTGTCTACATACATGTATATGAGGCTTGCTTTGATCGCCTATTTCCAGCCGCTGCTATACGAGAATCCGATGATGTTATAAACAATCATAACTTGTGATCTCCAGATACATGTACATGTAATAAAAGTACCAATACCAATAAAACGTGTTCAAAATGTGCGAAAAAGTGCAATATACCTTCGCCAAAAGGACTGTTTAAAAAGCGTAAAATGAAGAACAATGCTGTACATGTATAAGTGCATGGCACTGACTGAATAGTGAGTCTGGAAAATTGTGACTTGATCATGGTGTAGTTTTCATTCGGAACCGTGTGGAATGAGTTTCTCATTTAAGCCAGTGCAGTGTTTTGAATAATATAAGCCAAAAATAACGTTTGCCAATGAATAAAAAAGAGAAACACACGTTGGGTGGTTTTTGCTCGACTAGTGTTACAAGCTGAAGTAGTTATTTAACAAAAATGTTGCCATATTTACGAAAGATTGTTCAAATCTTGAGTCCTTCGCTTCCTGCTCTGGAAAGCTTGAGGCACCATTTTTTGCAAAAAGCTAGACTGCTAGTACTCTCGTTGACATTGATTAAACGAACAACGTCTGGCTCGCTTACAAATTAGAAATTGCTGCACAACTTGGACGAGCATGGTTGGGTGATTTGACGTAACTTTTAATTTTCGGCGTTTTTCTGAGATTTGCGTTGCAGTGGCACTACCCATACACATTTCGAGAAAGACAACTAAAAAGATGCTGGTTGATTAAACTGGCTATCATTTCTTGTTGCGATCTAGAAATTGTACTTTACTTGCAGAACATTTACATTTTATACTCTTATAGCCCGTCATAATTCGGTATTTTTATGAACGTGCAGCTATCTGTAACCTATTGATGGAATTGTCCTTTTGGAGAAAAGTGACAGGGTTTACACTTTCAGGAAAGTCAGGGGATTTTAAGGAATGTCAGGGATTTCGGGAAAATGTCAGGAAATGTCAGGTAACTTAAGATAGTTTGCATTTGTTAAATGATTAGTCATCATCTTTTACATAACTTTGGATAAAATCCGTCATTTTTCTCATTTTATTTAAGTTATTTTAAAACTTCATGTTAAACGTCAGGGAAATGGCTGAAAACTTGTCAGGGGAATCAGTTTGAGAATATGAGTGAAAACCACAACAAACTGGTGAAATCTAAATCTAAATTGAAAAGCAGTTGCTTGGAATAAATTTCTGGAAGAAAAATGTAAAGTCAGGGAAATCAACTTGAATTTGAGGGAAAATGATACTGTACAATCATAGGCAACAATCGTAGGCTCTCATATCATTCCAGTTTGCATGAATTGCCAACTAATAGTAATCCGCACCAATCACCACAAGAAAAGATTGTAAACATTTCCTTTATTAAAGAACACAAATCCAATGTTATCTCTCAGAGATGAATCCTTTTACATCTGGTAGACTAGTTGTTGTAACAAAATAAGCTGTACTATAATTTTTAACTGTTTTGCAGCGAGTCTTCAATCAAACAAGTTTGAAATGGTTATATGCTATCCAAGCAAAATCAGTTTACCATCAGATCCTCCTGTCAAGTTTTTGTGCATAATTACCATCTCTGGACACCCTCTACATTTCAAATTGGTTTCACATCTGGATGACTGGTTGCAGTGAAAAAGTGCACCATCAGTTGGGCAAGCCAGTCTATAACCAAACAAGTTTGAAAATGCTTATACACCAGTGGACTCCGCATGTGATTACATTGGGCCCAGGCTATTTCGATAACAATAGCCGAACGATTCTAATAGCCGTATGACAAGAAAAGACGATCGTTACTTAATTTGAATTATTATATACGTATACATCGCAGCTAAAAAACCTCTAATTTTGGTTTGCTTACAAATTTTCTGTGTACATTTGTTAATGAAATTCTCATATTCATGCATGTATATATTGTATTTAAAAATCAATTGATCTGTGCTGCCCACCAAGTTAAACTTATTAGTGCTTCTGTCATCTCAACACTTTTTGGTGGTTTCTCAACTAAGATGCACGTTTTATATTCGTCAACATCAAAATCATTTTCATCAGTCAACTCTGTTTGATTGTGAATCACAGGACAGCCTGGCAAGTATCAGAATTAGTCATTGGGGTTGCTATTGGAATATTTTCGTCAGTGAATATCGAAAATATGGAAGAATATTCCTCGAAATTATCGATATTCGTAGTAGATATAGGCATTTTCTTCCAAAACTTCTCATTCCTCGCGTTTTACGAATCCTCCATAGGAGAAATGATGACAATAAGCAAATTATTTATTACAATAACGGAATGATTTCACAGAGTATTTGTTTATGAACGTTTGAGACTAGGCGATTTCGATAGCAACAAACGAATGATAACATTACCCGCGATCCCATTAAGCGGAGTCCACTGTATATACAATACAAGAATTAAGCATCATCAGTTTACCATCGTATCATTCTGTCAAGTTTTTGAGCAATCAGTTCGCACTTGGCAAGCAGTTTTCTCCAGGAACCTCCATGACTTAAAAGCAAGCACTTGCATGGCAAAAGCTAATCGAGTTCAATTTGTCAGGCGCCCCATTCCAAGTTTTAATTCGAAAGCCATTTGAACCCTGTATTAATTTGATTTTCCGGTGACTGCCATCGTTTAGGCCTACAATGGCATTAATTTCGTCAGTGTCCTCTCTCGAAGGCTGAACCGTTTCCATGACAACGGGAGGAGATGTCCTATCGTCAACTTGATCATGGCGCATATTATAATGCTTTTTGCTCTTAAGCGTGCCGATGAGGGGAAAGTGGCGTCCGTATTGTCTTTCTGCACATTATTATGATGCAGGCAATTCTGAATTATTGGCACTCGTCCCGTTCGAATTAGGAAGTAAACAAGTGCTGTTCGTTATTTTATTAGCGCGATTTGTGGCATCAGGAATTTGGCTGCTTGCTTAAAATTTCAATTAATTACTCAATCTGAAACGCCTAATTAGCTTCTGATTTCTCTGCAGGCCAGGCATCCAACAAATTGTTCTTACATAATCTCAAATTAAGTGTTCTCTTCTTCAGCACTGAAGGTCTAGCTTTTATGGCTGACGTCGACCTTCCTTAATCAGCATCATGGACTGGTTAGGATTTGCAACGACCATCGTTGTAAATCGTGGCTTTTACGCTCGTAAAACAGGATGGAAAAAGCTATTATTGTCGTGTTTCGTTTAATGGCTCAGGTGAGATAACGGGATTACAGAGTTGATGGTCATGAGGACCGTTTCTCACCAGCCCAATAACGCCACTAAGTCCAGCGCTATCTGGAACAGGACACTGATTTTTGCCATTGTAGTGACCATGGCAAGAAATTGCTAGACCCAGCTGCATCGGAGTCCTAAAGCTATACTTCATGGGTTGATATATGAGTGACGCTTTGGTTTGCTAGAATGTTGTCTGGCATGGGCGAGGAAAAGAACACGTACAGTAAGTAGTTGATGTGACTTCCAAACTAAACAGGAATTCTTCGAATTGTTTAGCTTTGTAGCGTCCCCGTGTGCTACTGCTGGGCACGCGGGAACGCTCACAAGCACGCGCAAACACGCGCAAACGCGCGCG
>JAQGAF010002288.1:0-23640 GCA_034687865.1 Kryphioiulus occultus | reverse complement strand
GTCTTATTTCTTGCATGCTATCAGACGTTGGAATTCTCTTCCAAAAGACAGCCTTAAGCTTCAAGAAATTCAATTTTTCAATGATGGTGGTTGTATCCACCCTAATGCGGCGGTAATTGCCGATTAAATTGGGTCGATGGATTACACCCCCCTACCACACGGTATTCAGTTACTGCTAGTAGGGTACTGAGTTGAATTGAATTATTTTAGCAATTAGGGAGCCGATAAAACAATATAAAGACCATTTTTAAACAACTATTTTTCTGAGCCTGAACACGTTTGAACACGCTTCTGCAACAGAATGAATAGTATTTCAACAAAGGCAGTTCTTCTGTACTTAAATTAAATAGAATTTAATTTTTTAGATAACCTGAATATTTTGTAATTGGAGCCCCAAAAAGAATTCAATAATATGGAAATGTTACCGTTGATTACATGTATATAAAGTTATTTCGTAGATAAGCTACAGCTGCCCTGTCCTACTTCAAGTTAATAAACTGTGGTAATATGACAATCATGCATTGGAATTACTACATGAAGATTTCAACATTTTCAGAGATTTCTGATTTGAGAAAGGAAGTTGGAGTTTTTCGTGGGTAAAAAATTGGAAATGTCACCCGTGCTAATTAATGTAGCCTGAAATGGGTAGAAAAGACTGTTATAAGCGATATTTTGGAAAACACTGTTTTATGCTATATTACCTTCTATTGAGGTAGCCAATGATTGGCAGAAAATATTAAGGAATTTTTATGGACGAACACTTTGCTTATTAGTTTCATGTGCTGCCTTGATAACGATTTGTGAAGACAGTTACACTATGATACATTAAAAGAATATTGTTTGGTTGAATTTGTTTGCTGAAAGTATGGTCTTTTTATCTGTTCGTAGTTTAGTTTTATTTCGGAATTGTGCTGTCTGTTGCACAACTTGTGTCACACAACCACGAAACGTGATTTGGTTGTCTACATATCAAGTAGATTTTTCGAAGTGAGAGGATGCAAACAGGAACGTACAAACGCCAACTGATCATGATATTATAAGGATCATCCACTAAACTCATGGCAAACATGACACCTAACAACTATTTGATTCATTGATTGTTTCGTTAAATTTTCTTGTGTGCCATGGAGTCTTACCTGGTCCTTATCCCACGCGTCGTAGCCACTTCCACTGTCGATTATTTTGATGACACTGGCGCTCAGAATGACAATCATGGCCGCTGGGGAGACGAACTTCCAGCAAATCATCCAAAAACAACCAGGACGTTTCCCCGTCATCAGTTCAATGTCGTCACAAAACCTTCGAAAATTAAATAAGAGTTCAGGATAAATTGGATGAGGGCATGATTGGTGATTTCACCACTGACCTTTTCACCCCGTACACGTAGGACACGGCGATGCACTCGAATAAGGCGATGATGAGAAGCGGAATGTTGCCGCTGTAGTCGTCGAACAGGGAGAAAATGTAGTTTCCGGATCCGTTGGCAAAGATCAGGGAAATGAGGAAGCAAACTAGACACATGACTCCTGAAAAACATTAAAATGTGACTTGATACCGTGTTTTCCAAACAACCACTTTCTCCACATGTCAAACGCATATTGCTTGTCATTAGCTGACACATTATACCTTGACATGTTGTCTGAGACGTGTTAACATCGTCCAAATTGAAAAGATTTTGAAAGACATACCAGAGTGGATCAAAAAGTATTGTTATTTATTTTATAATGAATTATTGAAGCGTCATTATATACAAAAATGGAAATATTAAAATGTTAAGCAACTTATTCCCTAAGATGATCCCTACTTACCATTCGCGATATTGGAACAAAACTTCAACAATGTTTGCATCTTTATTTGTGTTGCGCAATAAGCAGCAGCAAAACACTTTCTGAATGGCAAGGTAAGGAGTTGCTGGAAGATTTTAAAAATGAACGCGTTGTTGAAAAATGTTATGGACACAAATGAACTTGTCTCAATACACCGCGCTAGTGAAACATTTCCTGACGAACTTCATACGCATTTAAGCCTATAACCCACAAAGAAGCTTATAATATCTCGGACACACCAACATTACGGCCGTTTAAATTAAATGCTTAATTGAATTAATTAGATAATTAAAAATGTTGTGGTTTTTTTATGAGCAGTGTATTGTGAAACAGAACAAGTAATACAGGGTGTTCAAATATTCTCTTAGTTATTGCAACGTGTGACGTCTGCTGAACGTAGTTACGTATTGGAAACGTTACTCCACAAATTACGTTGCATGGGGATTTCCCTATTCTAGGGAAATTGTGGTGCAACATTTGACTGGCCACGTTGACGACCTCAAAATCAACCAGTTAATTTCAATAACCGTGTTTCTGGAACACAGGACTGGACTGGGGAAATCACCGAGTTAATATCTAGTTAATAATAAACGGTGTGAAACACACAGCAGCTGTTCAATTACCGTGAATTTTTTCAACACGCACGTCATTTTGTTTTCCGCGAAATTTTATAATGCCATCAACGATGCCAACTGCAAGTAGTGATCATTATAGGGAATAAATTACTTAACATGTTGCATGCTTCAATAATTTTGTACGACGCTCCAATAATTAATTATAAAACAAATAACAAGACTTTTTGATCCACCCTCGTATACAGTGGCTTTGAAATGTCAAGCACGGTTTAAAACATGTTGGGAAGGGAGAAGAAAACCGACCAATGGAATCAATTTGGGGTTTCACCTGTCAAAATTTCCTTCCTGAGATTTGGGAACAACTTCATGTCGACGATGGAGGTGACGGTGCCCTCCAGGGTCCCAAATTGACTGTCGATGCCCAGCGTGAAGAGCATGAGGAAGAAGAGCACGGCCCATACTGGTGCCCAGGGGAACTGGTTGATGGCTTCTGTGAAGGCGATGAACGCCAGGCCCGTTCCAGAAGCCGACTTTGGATAAAACAAACGATACAAATTAGCACATGCACCCACACCTCTTTATACGGCCTCTTGTTATTCGGCGTTCGCTATAACGGCCTTTTTATTTTTGGCAATGTTTCGTTTTACAGCCAAAAATATACTATAAATGCCATTGCGGGCCATAGGTCATAGCAAAACGGGGATACCTGATGTCACATTCCACATGTAATGGTAATTATGCATTTAGAAATGCATTGTAAGACATGCATTGGAAAATATATTTTAAAATATCTGTAAATTGAGACAAATTTAGTTTTTCAAACTGTATTGACAAATATATTTGAAAATGCATTTCCGAATGCATTTTAAAATGTGTTTTTAAGCTGTTTGTAATGCATTATGAAATGCATATTGCAATGTATTATGTGTGTTGGAGAATGTATCGTGTAATGCATTGTGTAATATATTCTGTATTTATTTAATAATGCATTTTACAATTTATATTTCATTCATTGTAAAATGTCGAAAGCCTTGCTATATTTCATATTTCTAAGTTTAAAAAAATCTCAATTCTGATTCTGAATTTAAAAAATCTATAATATTCTTTAAATAAGTTAGTACTGGCATTGAAATAAACTTTAAAATTCAAAGATAGATTAATTTCATTCAATTCAAGGCAGCACACATACTACGTATGTAATCTCAAATACATTGTGAAATACAAAATTCAGTATGTTTTATAAAGCATTAAAAATGCACTAGTGAAATGCATTTTTGTTAACATTATAAATGCATTTCGTGTTGTAATATAAACGACCAATTCATTAGCAATATATTTTGCAATTCGTAATACATATCACAATGCAGTTCCTTTCAATGTGGGATTCGTGCTGACGCAGCTGATCGAGCATATGTTGAAAGCTTTACTGCAAACAATGTTAGGCACTAGAAATATAACACGTTTGTCTGAAGATTGGCCCTGTTTTAAAACATTGGTCCAAATGTTATTGTTTTGCTTCCTTTCTAACTCAATGAATTTAAGTTGATCCTGATGAAAAACGAAGTGTTTAAATTCTACAATGAGTCAAAAGGATGCAAAAACATGACAAAACAACAGAACTTTGATCAACTTTAAAACCAGGACCATCAATAACTAATTAGAACTAGTCTTTAAGATTGTAATTTGTTTGTTGGATGTACAGTACACTGTATACGCAGTGCATGTGTTGTTTTTAATGAGTAATGGAAATAGTGTTCCAACCATATTGAGTAATTTTGTTGTGAAATTGGAACAGATCCTGTTGAATTAACACGGTCTTGTATGCAAAAAAAGCATGATTCGTTATGCAGCGTTTCGCTTCACTCTCTATATATTTTCTAGGAACCTATGTAGGCAGATAAGCGAGGTATGGGCGTTGTAGGAAGGAGTAACTCTGTAACAGGAACCATGTCTAAAACAAGATTTGAGAATGCTTTGAAAACTCACGTTCGCAAGCTCCTTCTCCAGGTTGCATTCTGGCAGTTCTGGCATCTGTAAGGTGATGGAAGCGTTTCTGAACCAGGTGAAGTTGGTCCCCGGGGGCGGGGGATTGTCCGTGGTGTTAAAAAGATACATCAACGTGTTTAGTTTTTGTTCTTCGCATTGAAGATGGGTGCTGTGGGCCTTGAAACCTGTGCCGAAGAAATGGACAGTGTTTAGCAAAAAATGTCATATACTACATCGGTCACTTCCTCATATGGCGTATGATGGTGTTAATCAAGAAGACTTTATGGCCACCCAGTCGGTTTGAATTACATGTGCATGTACAGGTGTACGCTTCCAAACCTGGGCATATCCTGATATGGCAATAAATGAATGAAACCATACAACATGGTTGCTATTAAAATTTACAAAATCATTTCACTGACTTTCTCTAACTATCATTGACCAACACTAGTAAATTTCTCTGATTTTAAAAATAAATTTAGCAAAAAAAATATTCAAATAGGGTCAGAATTTCATCAGGGTTTCTATTCTACCTCTACATACTGTAATATACGCAAACTTTTTTGAAAAAAACCATCTTACATGAAAGGTTTTCGCGCCACATTTGTTCATTGATATTACATGCATAGAAATCGCTATAGCTTTAAAAAGAAGTTTACAATGATGGATTTGAAACATTTCTATTAAATATTTATTTGGAATTACTGTATGAATTATAGCTCGTTTCTTGAATTGAAAAAATTAATACTAGTACAAATTAAGGAAACTTCCTAGGCTAAATTTTTTAAAACTGCCATGTTAACCGCTTCGCAAAATTAATATTCATACGCTATTCATAAGGAACTTCCCTGTCTTGCCCTGACATGTATTTTATTGCTTCCAGCTGTTGGAATTACTTGATAATGTGCATGTACTTATGTTCATAGGTATTGAATGCCGATTTTGATTGTCGGTACGGTATTCATGTGCATTTCAATTCATGTATGGAAATGCTGTTCATGTACATTAATAAGACTGGGTATTGAAATAGCCACATGTTTACAATGACATACAATTTAGGAGAAGCGAAAGCACTTAGGTTGAATATAAGCAAATATGGAGAAAGTAGTTCCAAAATAACCCATCTACATGTATATTCACGTGTGTACATGTACATGTGTAAACCACAGGCAGCACAAAAGAGTGAAAAGATGTCATTTCTTCCGTCCAAAAGAAGTTCATTTCCTCCGAAATAATGACCTAAAAATTTGGTCATATGCGCCACTGTGATGACGTCATTTTTTGAATATCAAAAGGACGTCCTTTTTTTTCGCAGCAGGCTCATTTTTCGCAATAGAGAGAATAAAAACACATCATTTTGTCAAAAAATAAGACCTTTTTAAATAAAGAATGACCTTGAAAATGATGTCATTAGATGACGTATTTAAATGTGCTTTTTCAATAAAGTAAAAGTGACAATAGCATGACGACCTAAGATGACGTGTTCCATTTTCTTCGAAATATAACTAAAAAACGTTGTCTTTTTGAACGTCTTTTTCTGTAAAAACGTAACCAAAAAAGTCGTTATTTTCCGACGTGATGACTTCGAGAAAAAGTGACCAAAAAGGACGTCTTTAGATTTCTTATTTTATTCGATGTGCTACCTGGGCTACATGAAGCCACCCAAATCTGCCATTGAATCCTGGCATGTCTTCAGATGGTGATTCATTGTTCTGACCATATTGAAATAAATTCTTGATTCTACAGGGTTCATACCGTCGGGAAATTAAATGTGGTTAGAGAAAGTAAGGGAAATAGTGACATTTTGTTCTTTAAGTCAGGGAAAGTCAAGTGGAAATCAGTGATAACATTCAAAACATTTTGAATTTCAATGTTTTGACTTTGTGATCAAAAAGAGGGTCCGAAAAGCTGATAACTTGGAAGCAGAGACAATTGGCCAAGAAGTGTTGCAGTTGCACAAAAAAAAAATATATAATTCATTGTAGTCTTGCAAATAAAGTTAATTTTACTTATACGCGGCATGTATTATTTGATAAGTCAGAGAAATTAATCAAATTTGTTCAGGCAAAATCAGGGAAATTGAGTGACAAATTTTGGTATTAACCTTGCTCAGAGACATATTTTACAACATTCCACATACCCAAAACGCTGAATACAACAATGGCAGCGAAGAGTGCTGTGGCGCAATTTGTAATTCCCAGTGAAATGGCGTCACGAAAGCAATTGTTGTGAACTGGGTTATAAGATGAAAAGGCAATCAGTCCTCCGAAGGCCAGGCCCATGGAGAAGAAAATTTGGGTTCCAGCTTCCAACCATACTATGGGATCCGCTAGCTTATCCCACTGAATAGCAAAATAACATGTATTAGGTGTTACTCCTTACACATTCCGAAATCTTCTTAGTCGAAAGAAACCATTAGTTTTCTCTTCATTAGTTTCAGAGGAGAAAATACGGAGTGTGTGTCTAGTTTTGAGCCCCCTTGCGGATATATACAAACTGAGCTAAATAAAAAGCACTAAAAGAAGCAGGGATGGATTCCGAAATCGATGCCAAGAAATTGAAACAAATGGAGGATTTATCACACCAGAAATAATGTGAGTTTACCCGAAGGGAAGAAACACAGGGTTCCCATAGAACCTGGGAATATTGGGAAAGTCTGGGGATTTGTAACTGACTGGGAAAGTCTTGGAAATTTGAAAAAAAAATCAAAAAGTCAGTTGATTTCCTCCTTATAGCTTTATTTTTAATCGAGAAGGTAATTCATACATCGGTTATGACGTGTACCGTATTTTTAGGCGAAATTGCCATTTGCACAATGAAATAAAATCCTAATATTACAGATTTTTGACCCAATTTGGCTTCATCATGACAGTGCCGAAATTTACCAAATTCAGATAAATTCAGAGCATCTGAAAACTCCTCATAAAAATCAAAATTAAAATGTGCATTAATGACTACAGCAGATGTTGTGTGAATCCCTTTATTATGCAAATTTAATGAGTATCATCCTAGTCAATGGCCATATTGATTAAAAGCATTACTTATATTAAAGAGCAGGTTCTGTTTACTTTATATTGGTTGATGGGAAAATTCCTAAGGTCAGGGGAAAATAAAATATTGAACCCAGGAAAGGCAGGGGATTTTACATTACTAAAGCCGTGGAACCCTGAAGGACTTAAAAAAATGTAAGTCAAACGGTAGAGGTACATAAATATTGAGGAGGATTGAGGAATTTGACTCTTCGTGACACTAGATGGCAGAACCGTATGCATGTCGTTAAGGTGAAAACAACTCTAGGAAGCTTACCTTTGGCGAAAATAGATGAATTAACCCGTCTTGCATTCCTGGTAGTGTGATACCTCGAAAAAAGAAGATAATCAACACTAAATACGGAAATGGGGCTGTGAAGTAAACCACCTGAAATTGAACGACAGAGTAATTAAAACAACTGCAAGTGCTTTATCGACGAAGTCACGCTTCAACTTGAAACGTTTTCATTAATCGTTTAAGCCTCAAACTGGCACATGTTAATGCTTGTTACCTTTCCAGAAGATGCTATTCCTTTGATCATGCATAGATAGCATAGAATCCAAGCGACTAGCAGGCACAAAGCTATTTTCCAATTAAACGTTTCTGGCGTGTTGATGTCAGGCGATACGTCTAGGGTCTGACGGTACCAGAAATACTGCGTAGGACCACTTTTCTGAAAAAAATACGAAATTTAATGGCTTAATCGCAAATTGTTATCGACTCGCAATTTTTTTACCCTAGTTTTTACACCCATTTTCTAGTTGCTACTAGATAGGTTCGGTGAGTTTCCTTTTTATTTTTTGCTTGTTTTTTGATAGTTTACTTGAAAATGTTGATCTGGGTTATACTGAACGAAGATATTGTGGAGAGTGCTGTACGATCGATTTCACAAAACACATTATAGGCCCTACTCCAAATGTAAATATACTTAACAGTTTGTTTGTAAGATGTTGTCTGAAAAGTGCTAGTAATCATGAAATCAAACAAAAATATCCCTAACAGCGTTGGTCTAGAAATGATCAGTTTCCGAGATACAGGGATTGGCAGCTCAGGCAATTGTTCCTGGAAAAAGATCTTTGTATCTCAGAAGTCAGCAATTGGTCGTTTCTGGAACTACGGTTAGTTATCATTATATAGGGAATATTTGGTTGATTTCACGAGAACAACCGCTGTTATCTTTAGGATGGAAACCTAGTCATTGGCTTTAAACCAAAACATATGCAAATGCACGTTTGTTGTATAAGGGAAAGGGTCCCTGTATCTCGGAAACGATATTAGGGACTTGTTTGTTTTATTTCATGAGAACTACCTACCACCATTTCCAGTTGTGACAATGACTTCTGAGACACCATGAACTGCATTCGTCGAGTAGAGTAGAATGATACTTTACAAGCTGTCTTAATTTATCTTATTTTATTTTTTTCTTTGCTTTGCATACATTTAATAGCATATATTGACCATACGAAAGTGGGCTTCTCCTAACGGCTCCTAAGCTTGCAGCTATTGCCTGGCGGTTAGGGGCAGCTAAAGTAGATTTTACATTTTGTTATTTAACTTCAGGTTAGGTTAAACACACACACACAATATAATAAAAAGAGGATAAATTCCGACAGCTACAGGACAGGTGTTATTCTATTCGATGTGTACAGTTGAAATAGTTATTATGTAGACATTTACGGCAGGAACAATATTACGGTTTGTTATTCTATCAATTAGTCCTCATTCATAATCAGTAATGCCACGTGGTGGGGGTTATTGTTGTACTTTTACATTGACTAGTTAAACCCTAAATATGTATATTACAGGATATTTAAGCAAACACTGTCTTCGTTGCGTTTTTCATTTCACTCATTTGCAAGGCTGAACCCACAATGGAGCCAATTATTCGAAGTGTTATTGGGAAAAAATATTGCTGGACATGATGGGTTATTTGACCTAATGCCATCACTCTGACGTTTTTGCTTGCCAGTTTCAATTTACGCTCGGCTTCAATCGTAAAACTTTCAATTACATTTTCAGCGTTGACCAACTGTCAACGTCCTTCTATTGTACGTCATCTGACCATTCTGTTGGCCTTTGGACGGACCATAAATGCATGTTTTAAGGTCCACGGTGGTTTGGGGTTAAGCGATTTGGACTTTTTTTTAGCGAAAAAGTATCACCATTCTGTTGGATGACGCGAATAGGATTTCGCCCAAACGTGGCTTTTAGCTTTTTGCACTTCGCAGTTTTGCGATTTCAGACGCGGTTTAAAGGGACGCTCGTGCATGCAAAAATCGATAGCGCTTTCGCATTTCGCGAAGAGATTTAAGGAAATCTAATAAGCGTACAAAATGCATAATAATATTAAGCGATGAAAGCATCCGCTGACTTCCGGTGGGAATTAATTCACGGCTGCGAAGACGTTGTAATCCCCAGCAATAAGCTGTTTATTTATTGACCCCCTTGCCATTGCGTCCTAGGGTGGCGCTGCTGTGTAAAACGCCGGAAAATGATACTAGTGGAAAACAAGAACCAATCATTCAAATTAAGTAGTATTAAGTGTACAAGTTGGTGTGGTTTGGTTGCACCAAACGACCAACGAATGCAAAAGCGCAACTATCAGATATCAAAATCCAGCGCCATCTATGTTGAAAGAACGTCGTTTTGGTAGGAGATGTTTTACTGTTAATGATTGCAATGCCTTAAATGCAGATTAGACTAAATCAGTTTTTAGGTAACATTTGGCTTCTCCTAACAGCTCGTAGGCTAGCAGTGATTGCCTGCCGGTTTGGGGTAACTAAATCGGACATTGCTTTATTTAGTTTAGGTTAAACATTAAAAACCAAAAACAAATACGTAATTTGGTATTGAATAAAACCCAACATTGACGTGCAAAGGTTCGAATATAAGTTTTTGTGGACATTTACCACCTTTTGAATCACGCGCTGTCGAATATATTTTACCCGATACGCATATGTTCCGAAATAGGCGCTAGGCCGAAGTATCGAACGTATTTTTACCGTTTAAAATTGTCAATTCAATAGAAGAACCCTTGCTCGATTTTAAGCTGTTCACCAAATTTCTGCACGGAAAGAATTACAAAAGGTCCAAACCGACAGATGCCAAACCAGTTGTCTTAAATAAAATTTTTGATAAATAGGATAAATTTAGACAGCTATAGGACAGCTAATAATGTACACTTACGAGCAAAAAATTCGGGCCATCTGCAAGAATCGAGTAAAAAAAATGTGTTTTTCTCAGAAACCAAATGTCGGATTTAAAATCCGAAAAAATGTGTTTTGTGGACAATTCATTCCTCTTTATAATTTGCTTAGTGTGAAAATGATTTCTGCTGAGTTTCTCTTGGAGAATAGCTGTACAACTTGTGCGGCTACTTTTGATGTAGGGTGGTTATTTTATCGATGTGTGAAAATTAAGCTGTGATAGTCAAATTTCATTCAGAAACACGTTTATAGCCACAGGGGTACGAGAATGCATATGTCATAAATAATGCAAATTTGGGTTGCTATAAGTTCGACATTTTACGCCTCAAATATGCATATGGATTTTTATGCAAATTAGGCGAATTATAAGAGAAATAATCTGTCTAAAAACACATTTTTCCGATATTAAATCGGATATTTGGTTTATGAGAAAACCACATTTTACTCGATTCTCGCAGGTGGCCCGAATTTTTTGCTCGTAAGTGTACATGTGTCAATTAACTGACATCTTTCTTGTGATCGGTAGTTGTAGAAATGAAACCAGCAGGCACACGATCAAATGTGATCGTGTACCTGCTGGTTTCATTTCAACATGTGTCAATGTACATGTGTATATATACACATTAATTACACGTGCACATGAACAAGACAAGTAAACTTGGAATACCATATAAATAGTATTTTGCTCATTTGGAATAGTTACTAACCAAGTTTGTCCATGGCATTTTGCGGCAATAAGAACATGTATGGCCTACATTTTCTACACTTTTTAAGAATCTTGTTCCAGAAATGTTTACCGTCTCAAGACATCGATCTGACAATTAACTTTAATACACTACTGTATATGTAGAACTTGAATTAGGACATTTAGCACTTTACTCTAGAATTTAATTCTGTACTTTTATCGAAATTGTTAGCATTGGGATTTTGAAAAGGATGTTTTGGCTATGTTGAATCTTACAGGTACATGTTGATGTTCGTTTGCTGATACGGAAGCGTTTCCTTAGGGGACGTTCTAGTATTATTTTATGTCGTCACATTACGGGATTTTTCAGACCTCCCCAAGTCAGCATTTTCGTCATCATTTTCAGACACCCCTCCTTAAATGATGACATAAACATTGATCGGAACATTTCTGAATAGTTCGGAATGGAAGGAATTCTGACCAAAATTAACAGATTTTAAATAGATATTCAAAAGTAATAACAACAAAGAGATTTCTAAAGACCTATATTTTAAATGATTATTTTGTAAAACTGAACCACAAATGACGGATTTTGTATTGTGTTTTCTATATTTAGCTTCCGAGCTGTTATGAGAAGCCCACCCCCTAGTTTCCATGGCGGAGCAGGGCATACTGTAAAGTACAGATGCAGACATTTTACTATTGCGAGGTTATCTGTTGTATATTTCAGCTGTTGTTTGTTTAAATATCGTTGTTTGAACACCAGCGAAATCTTTCAATGTTTAACCATGTACCATTTTGTTCAAGCAAGCACATTAAGAGCCAGGTTCAAGCAACTTTCATTGTGCTTGCAACAATGAAATCGATGCAGAAAAAATCTGTGAAATATGGCTTTTTCAGTCGCTATACACGTGAAAGGGACTTTTAAAAGGATTTTTATACGCATGATGTTGGGCACGAACCTTTTTTCGGACCATTTAGTAAGGACACGAGCAGCAGTTCATGCTCAGTATGGATTATCCATTATAACAATCGCACGCAGTACCCTTTGTGCAATGGACTCGATCCCTAGGGCCATTTTTCTGAATTAAGAGGATCATCTGCACGGTTAGTGCTCTCAAAAGGAAAGGACGATTAGGTTCCCCAAAAAGATTTCGTGCGTAAATCTTCCCAAAAGCCCCTCGAAAACCGAATGTTTTACACGAATATTAGGCAAGCATTTCTTTTGTTGGCAGAAGCAGAGCAGTATCTTTAAGTCCTAAGAGGATAACAACTACCTTACAAATCGACGAAGATTATGCTCAACGTATTGTGAAAACAGTGAGCCACGAGGCTAATGAGCAACGTTTCACATTGTGTCGTTAATCGTTGTCACATGACGAGATAAATATCTTTTATGAAGTATATAGCCTACGAAATTATGATTATCCCTCACACAAAGCACTAATTGAAGAACTTAAATGTCCTTTATTAGCCACTTGGGGTAACACCGTTTGGGATTTATTTGCTGACAGTAGGTAATGAGTTGAATTGAATCGTACAAGATATGAATAATGGATGCCTCTCGTCTAAATATTGCAGATGTCATATTTCGTTTTATATTGTAGATGTTTAATGTAAAGCGCAGCTTACACGTGCATCCAATGTAAGCTATTTTAAAATTGAGTCTTGTTTGCTCGAATGATGATATATTTTGCAAATGGAAATTTCTTAAAATATACATGGATTGCATATTTCCTCTGGGGTATCTAATTGAAATTTTGTCGATGCATCTTTTGAATCAACAAAAGATTCTGCTTGCATCAAGATATAAAATGGCGTATGCATCAGTTTCATTTCTTGAGCAAGAAAATGTAAATCGTATCTAGTTTTCGCGATTCACTTTATCCACTCATTTCTTAATTTCTAACAGGTATTTCTTGAGGGTTTCTCCAAAGCCTCCAAAACCTGCTTTGGTCATGCTGCTTGACCAGTTTGTTTCATTTCCTGGTCATGGAATATGTAAATTTCATACATCTTGTTTTCATGATACACTCAACTAGATGTAAGTTATTTCTTAGGTTTTGTCAATTATTTCTTAAGGGTTTCTCCAAAACCTCCAAAACGCGACGTTAGCTTGTTTTATGTTGTGTTCACACCATTCAACATAGTATAAATCTCATTTTTCTTGAGGTTTGAACTAAAACCTCCAAAACCACTTATATAATGATAAAATGGCTTATTCATTGACAAGTTTCTGCCTTGACATGGTAAAGAAAAATGTAATAATGTATAGCTCATCTTGCATCCATGATCCACTCATTAAGTTGAGATATTTTTTTGTTTTGGTTTTATCAAGTATTTCTTGAGGGCAAAGGGTTTCTTCAAAACGTTATACAAAACTAAATTTCGAAAAGATTAAAATGCTTATTCTTGAATCAGTTTCTTTCATTTCCTGGACAAGAAAATGTAAATCTCGGATCAGTTTCTTTCATTTCCCGGACAAGAAAATGTAAATCTCATCTCAGTTCCTTGATTCACTCATTCTTAGATTTTGCCAAGTATTTCTTGAGGGTTTCTTAAAAACACCCAAAACCCTATTGGGTCAGGTTTAAAATTGGCATATTCATGTGTCAGTTTGTTAAGTTTCCTGGTAAATGAAAATTAAATCTCATCTTGATTCCATGCTCCACACATTCAACTAAGGCATTCCTTAGATTTTACTACACATTTGTTGATGGTTTCGCCAAAACCTCCAAAAGCCACTTGTCATGCATGATATAGTTTACTATTGTTTACTATATCATGACACAAGTGGCTTGCTGTATTCATGGATCAGATTGTTTAATTTTCTATAGAAGAAAAATGGAAATCTCATCTGTTTCCTTGATGCACTCATTCAAGTGACATATTTCTTAGGTTTTCCCAAGATTTCTTCTCAAAAACCCACGTATGACTGGATGAAAATGCATATTCATACACTGCATATTAGTTCGTTAGTTTCTTGGTCAAAAGAAATATAAATCTCATCTTGTTTTCACGATTCACTCATTCGACTGAGATATTTCTGTACTCCATCAGTTATTTTTTGAGGGGTTCTCCAAAACCTTCAAGCCCACTTGTGTCAGGATAAAAAATAGCGTATTCATGGATCACTTTGCTTCATTTCCTGGAAAAGACAAATGTAAATCTCAGATTGTTTCCGATAGTTTTACATCGACTCAGTCAACTGAGGTGTTTCTTAGGATTTCCGACGTATTTCTTGAGGGTTTCTTTAAAGTCGCCCAAACCTCAATGCTGAAATGTCGCATGTTGTGCACACCAGTTTACCTTAAATCCTAGTGCTTTGCAATTGTTGTTCTGTGTGCAAGGCATGGAAAAAGATGATATTTCTCGCCCAAGGAAGATGTATCCACACTAGCTACACGTTTACTTGTCGGTCAGTTGTGACAACTAATCCCTTGTCCACACCTAGCAAACAATTCCTAAAAACCGGATTACTCAAAATGTTTCCACATTTCTAGCAGGGAAACATGTTTGCAGAAAAAGGGCATTTCTGCAAAAATTACTTGTTTGCTCTGGAGGCGGTAAACATGAAGGGTAAAATGTTTGCACTCTATGTGTCGAAGGGAACACAAATACAGCAGGCAAATTAATTGGTGAATCAAAATGGTCATTTAAAGTAATAGGTTAAACAAGAGACTTGACGCTTTCTGGTTTGAAAATGCATTAATCCGTAAAAAGCTCGTTTTAAATTGCTCGGAAATTATGGAACAAGTGTAGGTTAGGTAATATTGACTCACAATTCGGCAACACAACTATTCAATGGTTTTCCACTTAAGAAGCCAATTTGGTCGTTGGCCAATTTTTTAACTTGACAGTGCAATAAATTCTTTACACGTCACCACATTAAAAAGCAGGTAGTATGACGAATGAGATATAGTATGTTGTCGATGTCATTTTGTTATGAGTACCAGCAAAGGCTAAAAAATGTACCACTACGTGGTAAACAAGTGAAAGTTTGTCTGCACAACATCTATACCAAACTGTCACCAACTGCAGCATTTGTGGTAAAATATAGGCCTGCACATATGATTCGGGTCTATTTGTTGTCAATGTACTGCTGGTAATGGACACTATGTTTGTGGAAACAAGTTTCAAGAAACTTGCCCTTGAAAACATTTTAATGAAACATGTTTCCCGAGAAACAAGTTTGCTCAACATGTTTCTAGGTGTGTACTAGGCTTTACAGAACATTCCAAAAAATCCAAAAATAATATGCCAAAAATCGGTCGAATTGATTCAGAACAGTTTTTGCTTACGTTGCACTCCTTGTTTAATTCGTGGTATCCGGAGCTGTTGGTTTCGACTGGGCATTTCGACCAGGGTAGCTCACTGTTGAAACTGTTGAAGAAGTAGTAGATACACCAAGCGATGATGGTGTTGTAGTAGAGAGCAACGTTGAACGACACCACTGCACTGGCTATACCAATGCCCGCTGCATAGGGTGACACCTGGTTCCACACGCCAATGGCTCCCTTCCTCAGCCGCTGACCAATGGCCAGCTCCAGATAAAAGATGGGGATGCCCTCGATGGCCAACATGATCAAGTAGGGAAACAGAAAAGCTCCTGAAAATGGAATAAAAACGAATGAGAATAAGAAAACCCATAATCAATAATATAGAATACACCACAAAACACATGTAATGCACCTAATTTTTACAAACTGGACCCTATTCCACAAAGGTATGGAGTTGTACTTGTATAGACCATTACAAAATCGCCATTGCTTTAGTTATCCTTCGGCTGATTTGCATATGGCCTTGAATGCATTATTAGATATTGATCTAATAATACGTGAAAAAACGGGCCCAAATTTATAAAAGCAGGTAGTTTACATGTACATGTATGCTGTGTATTTATTTGCCACTAATTTAATGATTAATTTTATTTTATTTTTATTAATAATAATTGTTATTTGATTTATACTTTATTTTCAATTTAATAATTATCGAATGTAAGTTCCATAGTTTTAACCAGATCATCGATATCGTCCATCATAACAAGAGATTAATTTAAATGAAATAAACAGCTGAAAACAGGGTAGCAATGGTAAATTGGGGCTCAATATGGGGACGGATACCTGCTGTAATGGCGGCTAATATCACGTGACTCGTTTCCTGTTGTAATGGTCTATAGAGATATGAGTAGTAAAGTAAAAGTCATCCACTTTTACTATACTACTGCTATCGAGTATACTTTATAAAGGTATGGATACGTGTATGGAATTGTATTTGAATAGTGGTATGGATTATACTCCATACCTCTATACAAGTACAACTCCATACCTTTGTGGAATAGGGCCCAGGTAAAGTTAAGTGACAATAAATTAATAGGCAAGTTAGTTAGGTATGTAAGGTTATTAAAGTTCTTCTATCTTATTAATTGTCAACAAGTTCTCTGCTACATGCATTGAAATAAACATTCTTTATTTATTTTTATCTTCATATCTTACAATGGGGATGCTGTAACTACATATTTAACTAAGTTATTTAGTATGTTCAATAAAATAAAATAAATAAGATGTGATAGCAGCAAATTAATAGGCAAGTTAGTCAGGCCTCAAGGCTTGCCAGGTTCTTATGATAAGGTTTTTATTAAATGAAGTTCTCCTATCGTATCGTACTTATTGTCAACAATTCCTCTGGTATTTGGTTAAACATTATATCTTTTTAGCATTCATTTCTTGCAAAGTTATTATAGATGCTATACACGTGTAAGTAAATTATTTTAGTAAGTTCAAATTAATTCAATTCAACTCGGCTAAGACCTGATTGTTTTGTTCTGTTAAACACATGTAAATACCACGTGGGTAAATACAATGTAAATATCAGTGATGTTATCAATAATATTGAATTTAGTCAGTAGGCTTCTTTCGAATGTAGGTTTCTTGGTGTGTCTGAGACTTACATGTATATGCTGTTAGTGACCTTGAGGGATTGCTGATTTAGGGTTTTTCTTCTGCATTTGCAGTAAAAGCTCTCGCACTATTTGAGTTTGTCACTAAATCTAAATTTCAGGTTGATCTTAGTCGCTGCACAAGTTTAGATGCCGCCATAAAATGGCGTTAATTCCTTCATCTGTCAGCTCGTCTACGGATAAATCTTGTTTTATATACCCAGGTTACTGCTTTTATCGGTTTCTGGATACCACACATCAATCTTCCAGCTCTTCAATATTTCAGAGAATTAAACATTTTCCAGACCCGCATTATTCATGCGCGGCTTTTAAGGAGACCCTCAATCTCATTCCCACAATATTTATCTGTAGTGGTTTTCATGTTGAGTTGATGCTTGAGTTGCCACCTACATGTAATGTATGAGCACGAAAGAGGATACATCCATCCAGGATACAGGGTGAGGAAAAATCCTTAAACCATTTGCAAATATTTAGGAAGAGCTTTTACACTCAAATGTTTACACTGTCATGCCGTAAAACTAAAACAATGGCCGGCACAAGATTCAATAAAACATGTCTATTATTTGCAAAACATTCATGTACATAATGACTGACTGTCAATATTATCCTTCATATATGGAAAACTTGACTTGGCCAATCAAAGAAAGTTTTTCGACTGCTGTTCGACTATAACCTCCTAACTATGCCTGAATAGACACCGCCATCTTGGAACGTGGTGTTCGGAATGCATTCTGGGATGTCGAAAAAGGCTGAGGTAACCTGGATTTGATTCACTGTAAGCGATTTCATTGCCTACAATATGTTATTTGTAGTTATAGACACGTCACATTTGATGTGATACAAACGTTTAGTAGAACCTACGTATAAAACATACGTTTTTCAACTCATATTTTGACAATGTAGGCCAACTGGACAGTTGTAAAAGACGAGATTAAATGTGGTAAGACTAAAACAATGACAGGAACAAGAATAAAAAAAAATTGTATCATAATTCACATTTGCAAAACGTTCATGTTCATAGTGTCTTGACCAATCAGAGGTAATGTGACGTTTATACCGCCTTACATTATTGAATGGACGTTGCCATGTTGAAATGTGGAGTTCGAAATGCATTCTGGGATAAAAAAATATCGTATAACATATTCATTTTGAGGAAACCTGGACTTCATTGGCCACGCCAATTTGCTTTGTTTTAGTAGTACAGACGCGATTGATGACTTCATACACTCTGTAAAACGTACGTCTTTTGCAATGCTAGTTTTGACAGTGGTAGAAACAAAATGGGTACATAATACAGTGTAAGTACAGCGGTGGGCAAAAAGTTCCACAATTCGTTAGCAGAACTTTGATATCATGATCCTTTTTGGTTAGGTAACATTAAAACAAATATCGTGATTTCAACTGCTATTTTTGAAAACTAAAGCGAATTAAATTATTGAAAATAATGAAAATGTATAATTTATGAATTTTTGGAATGTATGTTAAATGACCATTGGCACCCTTCATGATGACTGGGAAACTTTACTGCCAAACAGACGTGCAGTCAATAGGGGTAACAATCCTAAAAAAATAATTGTAATTAAAATTGACTAATTGGTGCCCCACATGGAAAAGAAATGCATTTCGAAATACATAATATGCAATGCATTTTGAAATGTATTTGAAAATACTTGTAAATTGAGACATTAAAATATTGCAAAATGTATAGGAAAATGTATTTCCTGAGTATTTAACAATTTATATTGCAATGCATTTCATAATACATTTCAAATGTATTGCAGAATGTATTTCATAATGCATTTCAAATGTATTGTAGAATGCATTTCATGATGTCTTTAGTGATTTGTGAAATGCATTTTTGAATGCATTTTAAAATACATTACAGGTGAATTTCGGAAAGCATTTTCCAATGCATATTGTAATGCATTGCTTAATGCATTGAAGAATGTACTGTACTGACAATTGTATTGTATTGATGATATTAATCCTCAACATTGCCACAATTTCTAAATTTCATATCACAATACCTCTTAATTTCCAAATTAAAGATATCAGTAGCAGCGCAAATTAACTTCTCAATTTTACAAAAATCAATTGTTTGGGTATCATTTGTTTCAACCTATGGTTATCATTTGTTTCAACTTATATAAATTACAATATACATCCTACTAAATTGGGAACATCACAAATTGGCGACTCAATTATGCATAATGCATTGTTCAATGCATTTCGTAATGCAACGTAAAATGCATTTTAAAATACATTATTAAAATACATTGCTGTATGCATTTAGAATGCATTTAGAATTTCCCAATTTGCAATGCATTTCAAAATGCATGTCCTTTTCATGTAGAATGACTAAAGTTACTAATGATTACAAGTTGTTAGACAACATTTTAATGGAACCCAAACAAACAAAAAGGGATAAATTGCAAGAGTTAGGGCAGGGCCCAATTTCACAAAGGTATTCATGGAGTTATACTTGCAGAGGTATGAAGTAATACATACAAGTGTTTGTGTTCCGCTACAAAATTTGTCTACACTTCGGTGTTATTACTCCATACCTTACAAGTTACAGGTAAATTTAATCGAATGGTAAGTTACTAATAATTACAATTTGGTCGACAACATTGGTGGAACACAATGTTATAAGCCCATATTTTTTCAGTCCTTATATGTGTATGTTTTACACTAATTCTTGTTCACGCTTGAGGGATATGGCCCAGGCGTTATTCTCGTCTACTAGATAAGTAGGGTTGAGATGCATGTATTCTTTAGTGCACATTTGGAACATGGCATATATTGTAGTATATCTAACGCATCTTATCACATTGTGTATATCAAGAGGTATTGCTTAAGACTGCTTAATATTTGTTGAAAAAAATTACACTAGAAATGTGCTGTACAGTACTGCACATCTGTAGTACATGCACTAAAAATGGATTATACCCTCACTAGGATACTGAGTTAAATTGATTTGAATGCGTTTACAGTATTTTACAAATGAAGTTCACAATGCTTTTAAGTTGGGTAATGCCCAATATTGCATTAAAAGCAGTTGAAAGGGGTAGGAATGCTGAACATACGGTTTTGTTGGATTTGCACAATATGTGAAATAGATGATTGTTTTGATGGAACCCAATACTATATCAGAGTAGTTGGTCCATTAGGCTCAAACATATTGGTCAAATGTGCGTGTATATAATGACATTGTCGTCCCCCCAAAATATGCTTATCGTTGTGCACGTGTAAGTCCCCATACTCGAGTAAGGTGATAACATGGTTTTTGTTTGAACCACAAGTTTTACAATATCGATAAGGTGAATATTTTTAGTTCTGAATAAGACATTTTACTGGATTGCTCGCATCTTTATAAGGCATGACTTCAACATTTACACTACATGGCCAAGAATACTTCAGTGGAAAAACTCCAAGTAATTAAAATCTGAAGTATTAACGGCTCAGTGGCTAACTCAGTAATTTGCTACGACACATTGGGCAGTTAGTTGATGATCCGTTTTCAAGAAACGTTCCTTCATACTCGGCTCACAAAGTTTGAGTGAAATTTCGCTCAAGTGATTCGCTCTTAAAAAGCTTTCGAATCCTTCGCTTTGCACATAAGCTGTTTTTCTATCGAAATTTTCATTCAGCCCCCTGCAAGAATCAAACTGACGATGAATATGCACAATTTCTCTAATCCACTTTTTGTGTGGCCCACAAGCACGCGCACGGATTTGGATGGCATCATAACAATGAATCGATTGTTCAATTCGACTGGGGAGTTTTTGCCAGGATAATGAAATGGATTCGTTAGTAAGCACTTTCTGCCGAAATCAATATGCTATTTCGATTGCGGAGACCAGCCCTTTTATGACAATCTAAAAAAATTGGTAGGAAAATCTGAAAGCCTTTCTTCCAATATCCAGAGTCCATCAGCCAATTGCAAATGCCAGAAGTGATCTGAAATGGTGTGCTGGTGGGTTCTGCTGTTATTCTCTTATGTTTCTTGAATATACAGGGTGATTCATGGAATGATTACAGGCAAATTATATCTGCATCATGCTTGTAAAATTACACTCTGTACAGTATACATGTATCCTTCGAAAATGCATTCTGATGTCCTAATAGATTTAGGACGTTTGTCATATTAGACTTTCTCTACTAATCCGCAAATGTTGGAGGTCTAATCATAATTTAAATTTTCCTTTTTTACATAATTCATCAGTAATTCTTATTTTTTTTGGTAAAGCTACTGTCCACTTTGTATATAAAAAATTTGATCTTTAAAAGTAAGATTTTATGCACATTTTCAGGGCTGGGAGAGTGGATACAAATGGCAATTTGGATACATTTTGATACGTTGGATATAAATGGCTACAGAATAGCCATTTTAGGCAAAGTGGATACCAATTAGTTTGTGTGTCATGGAAGCCTTACACGGTCTTAATACAAACAACATTTCACCACAATTATAAGGCACAAGAATCTCGTACATGTATCACCACGTAAGAACTCTTTAAAGTGGCAAGGTTCTCCCAGGCCTGGAAAACGTGGAAAAGTCAGGAAAATTCAGCAAGTCAATATTACATTTTGCATAGATTATTATTGGTTAACACAAAAATTAAAAATGCGGAAGAAATTCAGTATGACAAAATGTGTTGTTTTCTTATGAAAATATGTTGTTATATCGCATGTTTGCATAAAATACAGCAAACCTTACATTTACGTTGGCATATGTCATATTTTTGCATTTTCAGTGGTCAGCGTGATCATAAAAATTTGTTTTAAAACCTGAAAATGTCACGGAAGTTGAACATTTAATTTCTGGGGAACCCTGTATATAATAGTGGTTTTCTCCTAAAAGCTCGTATGATGGCAGTGATTGCTTGGCGCCTTGGTGGTTAGGGGCAACTAAATAAATAAATTCCATTTGGGTTATTTTAAGTTAGGTCAAACACAAAAAAGCTACAACAAAAAACAAAGTATAAATTACCACAAGTAGGACAGGATGTCATTATTGTATACCGGACAAGTTGGGTCGAAATTTAAAGTGTTTATGCAAATTTGGAGCTGGGTCTAATATACGGTACAACATATCCATCTTTTTTAACAAACAACAAATTCATAATCGTCCCATTGTCCAAATCTGGCAATTTCAGGTTTAGACGTCTGCTACCAACCTATAGGAGCACATTTTTTTTGTTTGAATTTTATATGCACTGACATATTTGCATGTGACGTAATACACCTTGCCAAACGCTGCGTATCTTCCTATATGACATGACAAATCACAAATCTCTTTTTTTCCACCCTGGTGCACTTACAAGAAATTCGTCTGAAGCTGGCAAATATCGACGTTTGTCAGGCCTGGATCCCAGGAATCCTGAGGGCATGTAGACTGCAAACTTCAGAGACATTTGCGAGAATTTTCTTGGCGGCACTCGTAAATTTGGAGGCAATTGGCCCTAAGTGGACATTAAGAAGGCACTGCAGGTCCTCCATCCCTTGGCCAAGATGCTTGGAAGATGGCCATCTCCATTTAGGGCAGCTGTAATGCGCGAATTGGCCGCCAGGGTGTGGCATTTGGGACGATGGGACAAATTGCTTTTGGCGCTGATCCTGGAGCTCTGGATGGCCAATTAACGCCCTTAATTGGCGCCTTTTCAGGTACGGATTGTTGGTGACTGTCGACAACGATGTGAGCAGCGTGGAGTCGTCACCAGTTGTCTTTTGGATCGTCCAGGAACTGGAGGGTCTGCAGCGAGTTCTGCATCCGGCAAGCATCATAAGGACAAGCAACATTCCCTTTGAGGCTCTCTTCAGCCATGGCTCTGACCTGACCTACGAGTGGGATTTTGGCGATGGAACCCCAAAGCAGTCCACATCAGAGAAACCCACGTACCATGCATTCCAACGGTAAGCCTGACCCTGCTTTTTTCTTCTTGTAGTTTTAGCTGACAACAATTTAACGTTTTGAAATACTAATCGACGGTAAATTTAGTCTTGTCAATGGGGCAACAAAAATTTGCCAAATGTACTATTTCTTTTGGAGGTCTATTTGAAAGAAACGTTTATTTGAGCCTAATCTCAACATTTCTTGGTAACATACTGTTAAGTAAATAGCATGACTGAAAGTTGTAGTCATGTGCATTTGTAGTGAGAAGATGTCATGGACTTGTCATGCTATTGGTATGGTGTGAAAAGGTAAAAACTGTATATTTGGAAGGCACGATGTTTTTAGATGTAGTTTAACTGACAATAATTTGACATTTTAAAATGCTAATCGAAGATAAATTTAGTTTTGTCAATGGGACAAAAGAAAAATTTGCCCAATATGCTTTTTTTTTCAAGTTTTTTTTTTTTTTGGTGGGGG
>JAQGAF010002287.1:0-23644 GCA_034687865.1 Kryphioiulus occultus | reverse complement strand
GTGTTGTTAATTAATCGTAACCCGGTACAACATAACCGACGTCGTTCACTCCGCAAAATCCTACCTAGTTACGGTTGCCTATCGAGGTACAGATTTCCGGTGCAAACGGGGTATGGCCCGGTGCACGATAAGGTTGTTGACGAGCTCCTACATGGTAACATTCTGGTGGCACGGGCCTGTGATCTGGGATCCTCCTTGGTTCAAAACCGGCAAGAGGAAACAAGTTCGAATGTTGTGGATTTTGCTTGGAAATTGGAATTTGGAACACGTGCCCACCCCTCTCACAGAAACCGGTTGATCTGCTCGTTGATGGTTGCAGAAATCTTGAGACAAAAGTATCGAGATGGTCGTCAACTTATTGGGAGAGGTGTTAGTCAAACTGATGGTAGAAGGGATTCGAGGGATTCCATCATTCACGTTTTATAAAAGTTTGAATTAAAATCCATCATTTATGATGCAACTTGGCAATACAGGGTGTTTAAGGGGATCGGTACGGTTTATTTAATATTTCTTTTTTAATTAAATATCTCAATTGACTATTACTTCTAAATTATGCAGTTGCCAACGATATTATTACAGGTTATAAGATGCAATTTTTTTATTCATTTAGCATTATAATTTTACGAAAAATTATACGTCTAAATTTCATAATGGCAACACTTGAAATTTAGTTTGCAAGTGGTGGCATTATGGAATTTAGACCTGTAATTTATCGCACAATTCTAATGCTAAATGAATAAAAAAATTACATCTTATAACCCATAATAATATCGTTGGCAACTGCATAATTTAGAAGTAATAGTCAATTGAGATATTTAATTAAAAAAGAAATATTACAAAAATTTCGTGTGCTCGCCCAACAGTTTCAAAATCCAGACGACGTGCGTACCGATGGCCCATTCTTTAGTTTATGTGGTAGCTTATAATAGCATATCATAGCCTATGGATTGGTGTATCACATGAACCAGAGAATGTTCCGGTGATTCAATAAATAGAATTTCTGTTATGAATTTTTAAAGTTGTAAACAACCTTTATAAACACTGTACGTTACGCCTACGACGTTTTCTGCTTCAAAAATGTTCCTATTTTTGACTACACATGGCCATAACCCACCCAGAGCTTCTTTTATCCCAAAAGGCGTAGTGTTACACTTCGTTGTCATTTGTGATCTGATTTAAAAAAAGGAATCACTCAGTTCGATATTTGTCCGGTAAGATCACTGTAAAACTGGTTTTATTGAATTTTTTTTAAAAAAAAAGTGTCTTCTCTGCAGAAATGTTCTGTGTGAGAAAGAAATGTGCTAAGAAGGATAGTAAACCTACACACGTAGTTTTGGATTCTGTGAAACGCAGTTTGTTAGTTACATGGCCTAGTTACAATTTTTGAATTTGTCCATTTTGGTCGAAAACTACTGACCAACTCATTGAAAGTATAATCCAGGTTCCCCAGTCGTTTATTTGTGTGATGACATATTCTAAAATTTTGCGAATTAATTTATTTTAATGCAGGAGGTCTTAACCACAGGTGAGCATTCCCACACCTACTGGTCAAGTATAAAATTCATTGAAAAGCATTTGGTTTCTTCAGCATCTAGATGCTTAAGATTTTGACATTTTTGCGGGATAATAAGGAAGTGTACTACAAGGGGTGTTCATTATGTTTCTGGAATCCTTTTTTTTTAATGAGCGTTTGGAGGAATATTAAATTCGGCATTTAAATACCTTCACGCCTTAGTTTTTAATTACTAAAAAAATCCATTTTGGGAGATGGATTTTTCCCATCGTTACTGCAAAGAGTGTACACCTATGCCTCGCTTGAAAATCAGTCTTCTAAAGTTGAAGTCAATGCTTCAAGTCAAATTTGAAGATTCTCTCTAGTGGTCAATTCTTCTCTTTAGAAAGTTCTGTTTTCAGAGCGCTGTATCACATAGACACAGATTGAGCATTTTGAGCAATACACAAAATGGATTTTTTTAATAATAGCTACAATTAAAGTTTGAATGTATTTTATGTACCAGATTTCATTAAAATCCCTTCAGCCATGCTTTAAAAAAATTATTCAGGAAACATGTTGAACACCCCTCCCTCATATATATGTATAGACATTGTCTGATATTTGAGAATAGGCTTTCTAGATCCTGGCCAGCCATAACACAAAGTCTGCTTATGCTTTGATCACATATTTATGCCGTGATTTTTGTCATTTCAGATGAGCGAGAGACAGTTCAGAAGAAAACCTTCACCAAATGGGTGAATTCACATCTAGTCCGTGTGTCTCATCGCATTTCAGATCTTTATACAGATTTAAGAGACGGCAAGATGCTTATAAAACTCCTGGAAGTCCTTTCTGGAGAGCGACTGGTAAGGTTTTTGGAGTTGGCCTTGTTTCTGGTTGACTATTTGTATCGGTGTGTAAAATGTATTAGTCTAGAGAATATCTATTTTACTCTACATGACATGTTAATTACTAGCTTTAGTTCTTTTATACCAATAAGTCGGACACAAAGTTCAATAATAGTCGATTATTAAATTATACTTTACTATGGTAAAAGTAATGAAATGAAAATGTGATGCTTTGTGAAAACAAAAGTTATGGTTAAGAAGCAGTGTTAAAAACGCTCTGCATGTGCTCTTTTATGTTTTAACAGTTAGTTTCGATTTTTTATCAAATTATTTAATATCTCCATCAGTATTTCGAAATAAAGGCATGGAGTATATAGAAAATGTCATTTCTTTTAAATATTATTCAATGGTACTGTATATCAGGTCAGATGTAAATTCAAGAGGTCGTGCACATGCTTGTTTTCGATTATTAACTTTTCCGTGCACACATTTTAATAAAACTATGATCTAGAATCTATACCTTGCCTTTTTTAGTTCTTGGGTTGGGCACAAAAACGGAACATCAGTGATCTAATTGTTATTTTGCTTACAGCCAAAGCCCACCAAGGGTAAAATGCGTATTCACTGCCTGGAAAATGTGGACAAAGCTCTGCAGTTCCTCAAGGATCAACGAGTTCACTTAGAAAACATGGGCTCCCACGATATAGTAGATGGAAGTTCAAGGTTGACTCTTGGCTTGATTTGGACCATCATCCTTCGTTTCCAGGTAAATACTAATCTTTAAAAATATTGTGGTTTTCATGACAATGAATTAATAAAACGTGTTGCACTCATATCAGATCCAAGACATTACAATCGAGGAGACCGATAACCAGGAAACAAAGTCGGCCAAAGATGCTCTTCTGCTTTGGTGCCAAATGAAAACTGCCGGGTACAATAACGTTAACATTCGCAACTTCACGACCAGCTGGAGGGATGGCCTCGCGTTCAATGCGCTCATTCATAAGCATCGTCCCGACCTCATCCAGTACGATAAACTTTCCAAGTCGAACGCCATATTTAACCTCAATAATGCATTCAACATCGCAGAACAGAAACTGGGCCTGACTAAACTTCTTGATGCTGAAGGTCGGTGATGCTCTTTCTCACCTGTTTTAGCCCCCGTTGGTATTTATCTATCTATAATTAGACCAATCCAGATGTCTTCATTATCATTGCTATGGGCTGGTATCCCTTCCTCACCCCTAGTATTTTTTGTGCGTTCGCTCCAGTCATGTTTTTTTAGTATACGCCCTCCTCGTTTTCGATTTGAGGAGCGCTTGATAATATAAACACTGGATTTATTTTCATCCCATGGCAGATATTTTCGTTGAATCGCCTGATGAAAAGTCCATCATCACCTATGTAGTCACGTACTATCACTACTTCTCAAAGATGAAGGCAGAATCTGTGCAAGGCAAGCGTATCGGCAAGGTTGTTGGCAACGCCATGGAAAATGACCGTATGATGCAGGAATACGAAAAACTCACCTCCGACCTTCTCAAGTGGATTGAGCAGACCATTTCTGCGCTCTCTGACCGTCATTTCGTTAACTCGCTAAGCGGTGTGCAACAACAGCTGACCCAGTTTAATACGTACCGCACAGTGGAGAAGCCTCCCAAGTAAGTACGGAAGAATTTTCAGGAATATTAGCAGCCACTTTGTGTAAATGAACAGCCAATACATTATGGTGAAAGTTAATTAATTCTCTTTTCTACATCGCTGTATTATTCAGGGTGTTCCAAAAAGGACGTTACAACTTTGAAAACGTCTAGAAAAGTTTTCCGGCTGTCATTTTGTAGCAAAACATTTCAAGTTGAGTACTTTGGGTCGGATAAACGAAGGCGCTCTGCACCCTTCAATGTGCCATTTTTTTCTGGCTTTTGAAAAATGCGAGTTCCCGCATGCAATTTTGCGCGTATGCTCGTTCCCGTTTGCAGTGACATTAAGGTTGAACATTCACATAAAACTTGAAATGATTTGCTACAAAATGGCACCATAACCAATTTTGTATGTGTACTAGATAATTTACTAGACTGTAAAGTCCTTTTCGGAGCACCCTGTATGTAGTATTTCAACAGTGACCTTACAAATCATATAGAACTTTACTCAGAAGTCATGCAGAAATTCACATGCACTGGCACCGCACAGTGAAGAAGTCGACATACATATTAAGAACAGATTTAGGAAATGTTTTGGACTCAACTTGAGTTTGCACCATTTGCAGGCTGTGTGTTTCTTGGCTGACGGTGGTTTTCACCATTCTGGGTCAACAGCACATTTTATTTGATGTTAATTGACTTCAACGTTTCATTGAATATCAATACTCATCATACTCAATAGCAGTCAGTGTTATAATGGCTTATTTTTATATTTCGTTAAACCCTAGGTTTGTGGAGAAGGGCAATCTTGAAATTCTGTTATTCACGCTGCAGAGCCGCATGCGTGGCAATAACCAGAAGCCTTATTTTCCGAAAGAGGGAAAAATGATTTCTGATATCAATAAAGCTTGGGAAAAGCTTGAGAAAGCGGAACATGAGCGGGAACTCGCTCTGCGAGAGGAGCTCATCAGACAAGAGAAGCTTGAGCAGCTGGCACATCGTTTCGACCGCAAGGCGGGCATGAGAGAAACCTGGTTGAGTGAAAACCAGAGACTTGTCTCTCAAGACAACTTTGGATTCGACCTTGCCAGTGTTGAAGCAGCAACGAAAAAGCACGAAGCAATCGAAACCGACATCTTTGCCTACGAGGAACGAGTCCAAGCCGTTGTTGCAGTGGCACAGGAGCTTGAGGCTGAAAACTACCACGACATTGACCGAATTAATGCAAGGCAAGTTTTTCTTTACCTACTTGGTTCAGCAGAAGCCAGAAATTATGAAATCAAATGTTCATGACAGCATGGAACCAATTTAGAACTATTAACATTTTGTCCAAGCATTTTGGAAGAGATGTTCAGTTGTCACAATTCTTCTGTAATTCCGCTTATAATACTGATGCGCAATAAGTGACATAGATTTAGGTTGCCATTTCCTTCAGACATACAGCAAAATCTGCTTAAGAATTTCCTGCACAATAAGCCTTGATGTTTAATTCCCGAAATAAACCCATAGGGCATGTGTTAATTTTTCGCGGAGGTAAAGATCCCAGTTTTATAGGTTTTCCCCATTTAAGAAGTCCAAAATCATTAAGCACAGTGGTACCTCTTACGTGATTTTTTCCCCGTTTAATAAGTTTGTTAATACAAATTAGAAAAACTATGCTTCCTGCACCAAAAGGCAAAGGTAACACTAATGCACTTTGAAGTGTAATGTTGGAGTAATGACAGGGAAATAGCTTTTAACATCACCTATTGAAGTGAAGTAGAAATTTGTTCTGTATTGTCGTCTAGAGGAAGCATTTGTTTGCATTAATTATTTAAATGTAAAAATTGCAGTGTTATATCCTATTGATTTTACACCGTCACCTAACAAGTAGAGGGAATGACCGTAACAAACTTTCCAGCTTAATACGTTTGAATCAGATGGTCATTTGAAAAACTTCTTAACAGGGTTCTACTGTATTGGAAATAACGGATTATTATATGGATTTTCTTTTGCATGATGTTTCTAGGAAAGACAACGTTCTTCGTTTGTGGAATTATCTTCTGGAACTCTTGCGAGCTCGCCGAATGCGTTTGGAATTGTCCATGCAATTGCAGCAAAATTTCCAAGAGATGATCTACATTTTGGATTCCATGGAAGAAATTAAGGCCCGACTTTTGTCAGAAGACTTTGGCAAACATCTCATGGGTGTTGAAGATCTCCTCCAAAAGCACAGCCTCTTGGAAGCAGACATCAATGTGTTGGGAGAGCGGGTGAAAACTGTGGTGCAACACTCACAGAAGTTCATTGATGAAAGTCCAGTGGAGGGTGAGCAACCTTTCCCGGTCGCATTAAATTGTATAAATTTCAATTCTTTGCATGCATATACTAATGGATGACGATTTTCATCATTTTTATATATAGGTTACAGACCATGCCAACCCCAGATCGTCATTGCACAGGTTCAGCGCCTGGAAGCTGCTTACAACGAACTTGTGCGGCTTGCTGTGGAGAGACGTATGCGCCTTGAGGAATCTCGCAAGCTGTGGCAGTTCTATTGGGATATGGCGGAAGAGGAAGCATGGATAAAGGAAAAAGAACAGATATTGTCCACCAACGATATTGGACATGATCTGACCACTGTCCATTTGCTGCTTAGTAAGCACAAGGCTCTGGAGGATGAATTACAAGTGCATGAGCCCAACCTACAATCAGCTCTGCAGTCAGGAATCGATCTTGTGGCCCAGGGACACTTTGGGTCAGAGAGTATCCAACAGCGTATTGAAGAAATTCAGTTCTTGTGGCACCATCTTAATGAATTGGCTGCATATCGTAGGAAACGTCTGTTGGAAGCTGTCGATTACCATCAAGTAAGGATGCTTTGCTAGCCATAGACATCGAATGGGTGACGCGATTGTAATGTAGTTCCCTAAAAATCTCACCTCAGTGATCTTGAATAAGGGATGTTGGTCTCAATATTATAAAAATTAATTCAACAGAAAAAGCAAGCTTATGAAATTGGTCTGGTTTCAGTTGCTCATTGGCTTACTTATATGGTTGTTGCCCTAAAAATATATTCAATTATTTTCCCAAATTGAATTCCTTTGAGATAGTGAAATTTGACTTTTTCTACTTTTAGTCAGCAGTGAAATTTATTGATATCATTGTATTTCTATTACAATTTTTTTTAATTACCTTTGGCTATTCAGTTTATTGTTTCACTGGTGATGAAGGATATAAAACCATTTAATTGACTGAAAGCCTGAGTTATGCCATTATTATTTTTATAAAGGCATTTTAAACATGTATATCTGAAAGAAGTTTTAAAAAATATGTAGCTTAACATCTCTAATATGGTGGAAAATATCCCAATTCTTCTCAATAGTATCAACATTTCATCCTTACTGTTGTCAAATTTCTTTGGCGTTGCTGGCTAATAGTAAAAAGCCAGGTGTATGAAATCCTATATGATTCATTAGGATAAATAATTGGAAATATCGCAAAACTGACAGGTTATTTTTTGTTATGTAAAGTCCAAAGAGAATACTTTGAATGTTGGGTTCTCAAGCAATGTTTCTACTACAGTTCTTTGCCGATGCGGACGACGTTGACACTTGGATGCTGGATTCCCTGCGCCTAGTGTCCAGTGAAGATGTTGGACGTGATGAAGCCAATGTTCAGTCTTTGCTGAAGAAACACAAAGATGTCACGGATGAGTTGAAGAACTATTCTTCTACCATTGAGGCATTGCACCAGCAAGCTGGCAGCCTTGGTGAACAAGATCAGCAATCCCCTGAGGTTTTGGAACGATTAGCCAGCATTGATAGACGCTACAAAGAACTCTTGGAGTTGGCTAAATTAAGAAAGCAGCGCCTACTTGATGCTCTTTCGCTGTATATGTTGTTCAATGAAGCTGATGGCGTGGAACAATGGATCGAAGAAAAGGTAAATGGACACTAGAATGCAATGCCAGCGCCTTGAATTAATTATCGGATTTTCTATACGAATATACCCTTTAATTCTATAGGAGAAGATGTTGGCAACAATGATTCCAAGCAGAGACATTGAGGATGTGGAAGTAATGAGACATCGGTACAGAGGATTTGAGCAAGAAATGAAAGCCAATGCTTCTGGTGTGGCTGTCGTAAACCAGTTGGCACGTGGACTTCTACATGTCGAACATCCAAATTCAGACGAAATAGTTGCTCGCCAGAAGCAAGTCAATGCTCGGTAAAGTTTTGAAAAAAAAAAAGCTCAAATCCGTTAATAACAAGTCGTTTTTGAATTTTCTTTAAGTTTTGGTTTGATTATAGGTGGGAGTCCTTGGTAATGCAGGCTGATCAGAAACGAGAGGAATTAAACTCTGCACATGCTCTGCAGAGTTTCCACATCGAATGTCGTGAAGCTTTCACCTGGATAGAAGAAAAGACTCGGTTGTTACAGTCAACTGAAGACTTGGGAACCGACCTTACTGGTGTCATGACCCTGCAGAGACGCCTTAGTGGCATGGAGCGAGACCTTGTTGCCATTCAAGCCAAGTTAAATGCTCTGGAAACTGAAGCAGATCGAATTGCAGATGAGCATCCAGAGGAGGCTGCTATTATTAGGGAGCGTATAACTCAAATCAGAGCTGTTTGGGATCAGCTCACCCAACTGGTGAGAACTTTACTGTTTTACATTTGTTTACAACTGATTGAATACTATTAACTGCCCTTGGTAGTACATATAAATTTACCAATATTACATTGTGTTCAAATGAGAAGGAGTTGTGATTTTCAAAGCTCAAAAGCCAATCAACAAGAAACACACTTTGACTAACTTATACAATTCGAATGTGAATTTCGATGCATTTCGGGGTGAAAGGATACAAAGATAAAAGCACTCTAAACCAAATCTTAAAGCATTCATCTTCTATCTTTGAATTTGGAAATAAAACAATTTCACGTCTTTATTACATGTAGTAATGAAGCATTGATTTTTGACTTTCAGCTAAAGGATCGGGACGCAAAATTGGAAGAAGCTGGTGACTTGCATCGCTTCTTGCGGGATTTGGACCACTTTCAAACATGGCTGACGAAGACACAAACTGATGTTGCCTCCGAGGACATCCCATCGAGTTTAGCTGAAGCAGAGAAGCTGCTTAATCAGCACCAAGCAATCAAGGACGAAATTGATAACTACACGGAAGATTACAACAAGATGATGGAGTATGGAGAGCATGTCACTCAGGACCAGACTGACTCTCAGTACATGTTCCTCAGGGAGGTAAAGATCACTCGTGGTTAAGTACCACTTGGGTGTCCCACCTACAGTATAGTGTTTTGTAAATCTGATTTAAATCTCGCGTTTTCTTTTAGCGCCTGAAAGCACTCAAGGATGGCTGGGAAGAGCTGCATCAGATGTGGGAGAATCGCCAGCAGCTGCTATCCCAGAACCTCAACCTCCAGATGTACATGCGAGATGCCAAGCAGGCTGAAGTTCTACTCAACCAGCAAGAACACTATCTTTCAAAAGATGAAACTCCAGTGAGTCGTTTTTTGTAATTGTCATTTTACTCGAGACTTAGTTTCAATTGACCCATAAGAATACTTGTATTTTCTAAATTTATCAATCGATTTAAGATTAAAATATGCATTATTTGAATGTGACTAATTCATATATGGACGTTAAACATTGATACAAAAGTGGAAACATATGAACCTGTTTTCCATTTCTTCAACAATTAGCTTTCAAAAACTAACAAAAACTGCAGTATTCATTTTAGCCATGCTTAACTAATTTGGTAACGTTGGCACTTAGCTGGCGATAAATTCCAAGTTATTATCCAGATACTTCTATAAATTCTATGAACTGATTAGCAGCAGCTTTGCATACTCAATAAACATATCTTTACTACTTTTCTAAAGAAATTCCATTTGAAACTTGTGTTATTTATTCACATTTTTTTAACTGGTATGTAATATTTTCAAACATTCCAACTTGACATGTATGTAATTAAAATTCACTCGACCATCCTTTTTCACATTTACTGCCTACGGTTAATACTGCAGCTCAGTTTGGCAAACAGAAATTTTGTCATCCAATTATTTTTTTAATTGTTTCTTTCGTTTTTCTTTAATTGCGTTTTGTTCATTTTATCCCTTAGTCTAATTTGGAGCAAGCTGAAAACCTCATTAAGAGACATGAAGCATTCCTCACCACCATGGAGGCCAATGATGAGAAAATCAATGCCATTATGCAATTTGCACAAAGACTGTGTGACGAAGGACACATCTCTGCTGACAAAATTCACAAAAAGGCTGAAAATATCCGCGACAGGAGAGATGCTAATCGGGATAGGGCATACCAGCAAATGGAAATTCTTAAAGATCAACTGCAGTTGCACCAATTTATGCAGGATTGTGGACAGGTAATCCTAAGTTCGTTCCTTTCTTAATTATGGGTCAATTGAACACAATATCAATGTCCAATTTGTGTCTTAGCTTGGAGAATGGGTGCAGGAAAAGCACATCATCGCCCAAGACGAAACCTATAGAAGCGCCAAAACTATTCATAGCAAATGGACAAGGCATCAGGCTTTTGCTGCCGAAATTGCTGCCAATAAGGATCGTCTATTAACCATTCAAAAGGTAGGGCAGGAACGACTTTGACAAAAATTCAACCTTTATGGCATATGCACCACCTCATCACCCTTTAATTCAAACGCTGATAAAAATTATGATCTTATTCATATCGACTAAGTTTTTTGTGTGTCTTCTTGTTCATTGCATGCTCAGTTTCGAAAATCACACTGATAGTAGTTGAATTGAATGATTTGATGATAACTGTTGATCTAACCTCTTTTATTTACAGGCTGCTGAAGATCTGATTAGTGAAAAGCCTGAGATTCGTGAAATTGTTGAGCCAAAGCTAGCAGAGTTGGCTCACCAATTCGAAGATCTCGAGAGCACGACAAAAGATAAGGGCCAAAAATTGTTCGATGCCAACCGACAGGTGCTCTATGAGCAAACATGCGATGACATCGATGGATGGATTAACGAATTGGAAAGCCAGATCCTAGCTGGCGAAACAGGCCAAGATTTGACCAGTGTCAACATACTGATGGAACAACAGACGAGCATCGAGACCCAGATGGCTTTGAAGGCACAGCAAGTCGTAGAGCTCCAGTCACAAGCAGATTACCTACGTCAATTAGATCCTGACAAAACACCAGAAATTACACAGAAGAAACAGGAAGTGGAAAGCAGATTCGAGCGTCTCAAGGCTCCGCTGATTTCACGCAAAGAACAGTTGGCAAAGAAGAAGGAAGCATACCAATTTCGCCGGGATGTGGAAGACGAATTGTTGTGGATTGATGAGAAGATGCCACAAGCTACTTCCAAAGATTTCGGTAACAGCCTTTTCAGCGTCCAACTGCTAAAGAAGAAAAACCAGGTTAGGACTATTTTGTTTAACTTTAAAAATGATTTCTGCTGTGATAGAAGGTACTTGCATTAGGTTCAAATGGAAGGAAAAATGTGTAGGATATATCTTATTAGCTGATTTATATTACTTTTTTTTTCAGAATCTTCGCACAGAAATTGACAACCATGAACCACGAGTTACAATGGTTTGCGATAGCGGGCGCAAATTAATTGACGAGGGGCATGAGGACTCTGAAGATTTCCAGAGTTTGATTGAAATGCTTTTGGCAAGCTGGCAGGAATTGAAGAATGCCATCAACAACAGGCGGGATAAATTGGAGGAGTCTGAGCGAGCGCATCAGGTAATTAGCTTTATTTACTTTTTTTTGCCCGCCTGGACATATTTGTTTTTGATTGAAAGGTGAATATCAGCATGTTGTTTTCATACAGCCTGAAAATCCTTACATTAAGTTTTGAGTTCACAAAATCAAAACTGACTTTTTATTGCCATCTTTATTTTGGATTTCTACATGTCTCTGGTATGGGGGATTCTTTGCCTGTGTTGTACAAACCAAATTACTGTTTGAGGGTACTGTAAACGAAGCAGAGGTAACATGTCAAAGCGCACAATTCGAAGATTAGGATAGGTTAGTGAAAACGTCATGTATTTCGCTGAAAAGTAGTGGATTGACTGCAAAGGAGCTGTGCACATATGGCATCAGGGTTTTTTTTCCCAGTTTTTGGACCCCCGGCAGTGTCGCATTGTCTTTACTGGACGTCCAAGTAAAAAATGTCTTGATCAAATTTGTCAGGGATATTATGTATAAAGGGTTAGTGGCGGTTGGTCGTTTTGGTGAAAGATGGGGAGAATTTTTTGGACGGCCAAATTCTGGACACTTCCCCTCGTCCGTCATCGTCACGTTTTCGCAGACCCTCTCCCCAAAACTTGGACGTCATATGTGCACGGCCCCACACTGAACCGATAGTCATTCAATGGCAAGAAAGCTTTATCAGTTCCATTATAGTTATTGAATGGCAAGAAAGTTTTATCAGTTCCATTATTTGTGATTCTTCTTTTCTAAAAGAAAGGTAAAATCCAGTGTAATCTTCACTTTCAAAAGGCACTAATTTTTTATGTCTTAGACCCACCTCTTAGAAATTATTGCTAGTCGGGTCGCGAAAGTTTTTCGTACTAAATAGCGAATCGCAGTCTGGTTCAAGGACATGGTCGCAGGATATGGTTCAAGGGTCACAGTTTAATCCCAGTTCTATCATTTTTAATGTATTGTATTGTCAAAGGATGGTAATGGGTTAGAAAAGTTGGTTCTGTTCGGTTACCCGCTGCCTTGAAATACAAACTCACTCGCCAAGTTCTATGGCACCTAACAGTGTGCCACTTTGGCGTTATTTGGCATCATCCCAGAGCCCATGTCTGCACCTAAAACGCATGTGTTTACCATGGCGTTCTTAGCTTCCATAATTAGCATTGTGCCAGTTTGGTTTCCAGAGTAATGTCATAGCCCACGCAAGACATGGATATGCACGGTCAGCCCCTATATTTGGAGGGGGTTGACACACTTGTGCTTTTAATCTCAAATTGCTTTTTTTACTTTCTTTTACATTAGTACTACTTTGATGTGAGTGAGGCTGAGGCTTGGATGAGCGAGCAAGAATTATACATGATGGTGGAAGATAGAGGCAAGGATGAAATCAGTACAGAGAACTTGATGAAGAAGCATCAAAGCCTGGAAAATGCAGTCGAGGACTACGCTGAAACTGTTAGACAGCTGGGAGAGACTGCGCGACAGCTGATCTCTGAAGAACATCCAGAAAGGTGAGCTTTTACTAACTTTAAATCTGGTAATATTATGGTTTGTCAATGGTCGATATTGTTGCAGCCACAAATAACGATTGGTTCTCAAAGAAAAGTGTAGATGTAGATTTATAGTAGTGTATATTATAGCTAATTTGAGTACATCACATTGATCACTTTTACATGTATTTCCATTACTGTTGCAAATTTCTTGGTAAAATATGAGCAGGCCCAGTGGTAAAATGTGATTTCCATATGGACCTAAATGCAGGTTTAATTTGATGTTAACTTCGCCCTTGGTTTGCTGAAATCTTTCTTCGTTTTTGTTTATAGTGACCAGATATCTGTTCGCCAGTCCCAGGTGGATAAACTGTATGCTGGCCTCAAGGATCTTGCCCAAGAACGAAGAGGAAAATTGGACGAGGCCCTGAAACTCTTTATGCTCAACCGCGAAGTGGATGACTTGGAACAATGGATTGCAGAACGTGAAGTGGTAGCAGGATCACACGAGTTAGGCCAAGATTATGATCAAGTTACAGTAAGTCCGTATTCTCATTTCCACTTTCACATCGGCATGAGTGTCTACTTTGCATAAAACATTGGAGAATTTGTTGGAGAAACATGTAAAATATAAAATACAGTTGTACATATAAAATATTTTATAACATAATTGTTGGAGGAATATTTAATAAACCAACAAACTGAATTATGGAGAAAAAATTTGACTGTAAAATCCCATAAGAGTTAGTACATGTATTTTGGATGTGAACGCATTTTTCCCAGTAAGCTTCTTAATGGATAAATTTACGGTGTACCTACATGTACATGTACAAGCACCAGCGTGTCGAGTGGTAGCGCGTGTCGAGTGGTAGCGCACTGGCTTCTCGACCCAAGCGATGCGGGTTCGCATCCCGGCCGAGGTCGGTGGGAAAATTTTGGCCAGGCGATTTTCCCTGTGTGGCGGCTCTTTTGGATGAGAGTTTGAACCGAGGTCCCGTGCGGATCGCCCTGTATTTAATTTGTTTTTTCACTTATTTAGTTTTTTACCTGAGTTTGAAGTCTGCTATATTTGATAAAACATAAATGAAATCTTTAATAATGTAGGGTACCTTTGAAATATTTGGAAAAACTGCTCTACCCTTCTCCTACAGCATTTCAATCAGTTGATACCCCAGCAATTACTTTTGAACCCAGTTTGTTTCACTATTATTAAGTGGCTTATTTATTTTGCCTTTAGATGTTGCGTGACAGATTTAAGGAGTTTGCTCGAGATACCGAGGCGACTGGTACTGAGCGAGTTAATGCCGTCAACTTAATTGCTGACCAGCACATCAATCTTGGCCATTCGGACGCAGCCACTATTGCCGAATGGAAGGACCAGTTGAATGAGTCGTGGTCCGATCTCTTGGAACTCATCGAAACCAGGACTCAGATGCTGGCTGCCTCTTGGGAATTCCATAAGTTCTTCCATGATTGCAAAGACATTCTAGGAAGAATTCTGGTAAGTTGGAAGTTGTTTGAGCTAAATTTGTGATGAGAGTTGGTATTGTTTTGAACATTGCAATTAATGCGTTTCAATAGGAGAAACAAAACGCAATGTCCGATGAATTGGGCCGAGATGCAGGCAGTGTGTCCACCCTCCAACGCAAGCACCTCAATTTTGAGCACGACTTGCAAACACTCGGCAGCCAGGTACAGCAAATCCAGGAGGATTCCGCCAAGCTGCAAACTGCTTATGCAGGAGACAAGTCCCGCGAAATTTTGAATCAAGAAGCAGAAGTGGTCAATGCTTGGAGAAACTTGCAAGCCTTCTGCGAAGCCAGACGGCTGAAATTGGCAGATACCGGTGATCTATTCAAATTTTTCAACATGGTGCGTACTCTTATTCTTTGGATGGACGACATCATCAGGCAGATGAATACATCAGACAAACCAAGGTAAGGCATAATCAATGTTTGTGCAAGCCATTGTGTAATTAAAGCATGATGTGGCACAGGCTTACTTAGGACAGTTTTTCAATGGTTTCACGTTTCCAAGGACGTTTTAGTCCTTTCTCAATGTAGTGGTTATTCAACCAATAGAAGTTTTTAAGAATTTTGCAAATTTTTACTTTCAATTTATGCCTGAAAGAAAAATTGCTGCATGAAGGGAAATTTTCCTTAATTATGACTGAGAGGAAAGTGTTGTCAAGCATTGAGTGTATTGATATTTACATGGGTTGGGCAAGATGTGGAGTAGGGGAATGGTTGAATTTGATCTCATTGGGTTGATCATGGTTAATTTGCAAATGATATGCAAGTCTGTTTTACAAGCCTTTAGAAAATTCTGTCTTCATAAACGATGATAATTTTTTAATTATACAAACAATTTTTTTTAATACTCATGGGGTTGCTTAAATATTATGTCATGACTAACTAATGAAGTCGACATTAGATGTTTCAAAGCAACTTGGAAAAAGATTTTCCTTGAATGATCGTAATAGTGTTACATTTTAGACTCGTACAGACTTGGATTCAGAATTAGGCAAGTACTAGCAGAAAACTGGCAAAAAAAATAATTCTGTACGAAGCCTCACTTTCACTCGAGATTTATGGTAACGAGTAAATTATTAGGATTTCGAAATATTGTTAGGTTGTCTGGGCTCTGGTATTCAAAAGTTTCTTCCTAACAAATGCCAAGACTGTCTTTGAAAAATTGGTCACGACTGCATTCCCTCCCTTTTACTATTTCAATCTTCTTGTATATTATTATCATCGTATATTATTAGGGATTTTCAAGTAACTTTCTTATGTGTGGCTAATTTATGCAGTTTTTGCAGTCTGATGATCTTGTGTTTGTATAGGAGATCTGGTGCACAAGTGTGCACTGTAACATTTAACACGAATTCCTCAGTTTTAATGTGGAATCTAAAATTATGTATTATGTTTTCTATCTGACCTAACATTTTTGAAAATGATTGCATCAGGAAATTGGGAATTGGCACGGTAACTAATTACATTGTTAACTTTTTTCATCTAACAGAGATGTATCTGGTGTGGAGTTGCTAATGAACAATCACCAAAGTTTAAAAGCTGAAATAGATGCCCGCGAAGACAACTTTACGGCCTGTATTAATCTTGGAAAAGAATTACTGTCACGCAATCACTATGCGTCAAATGAGGTTAGTATAAATAGTCGAATTGTGTTACCTTTTTATCAGGGAACTTCCTGGGTTCAGGGTAATCTTATTCACCCGTGAACATATAGATTAAGGAAAAACTGGTGAGCCTTAATAATCAGCGAAATGCAATGATACACCGGTGGGATGAGAGATGGGAACATTTACAACTCAGTAAGTTTCATTTTTCATTTCGTATTATCGTTTCGTATTATCATTGATGATTTGTGCTTTCAGTTCGGTGGATTAACTGTCATTTTTATTCTTTGTAGTTTTGGAAGTGTACCAGTTTGCCAGGGATGCAGCTGTGGCAGAAGCGTGGTTGGTCGCACAGGAACCATACCTACTTAGTCAAGAACTTGGAGTAAGTGTCTATCCAAATCTTGTATTTTTACTGTTATGTGCATGAAGCCTTTACGAAGCTTGGTTTAGGTTGTTATTGCCCTATAATAATAAGAGTAGTGATTTCTGAATATTATTGCACATCTTGACCCCTTCATAAATTTATGAGTTGAGGAATATGATGTGCATATCTTTTTTCCTAATAGCACACTATCGATGAGGTGGAAAATCTAATTAAAAAACACGAAGCCTTTGAAAAGTCTGCTGCTGCCCAGGAGGAAAGGTTTGCTGCTTTGGAAAGGCTGACAACGGTAAGTAAACTGTTGTTACCCCTTTTACATTGAATACTATTAGACCACAAATACATTGCTATATTGGTAATGTTAGAATTTCAATATGATCTCCCATATCTGCTCATGTATTTATTGATGAATCCTGAATAATGGAGCAATCGTTAGGCTTTTTTAGCACTTAATTGTGGCTTTTTTTGAAATCAAATTGCGTATTTGTTAATGTGAATATACATCTTTGATTCTGAAGATAGTAGTTCTTAACTATGCAACTGTCAGATAAATGGTGCCTTTATTACATGATCCTTTTGCTTTTTTTTTCTCTTTCCCAATACGTCCATTTTATTATTTTCCTTTGTTTCTCTGCATTTGTGATTCTCATGGCAATGCTGCTTCAATCTGCTTCCTGATCTTTTATACCTCACGAAGCTTGAATTACGCGATCAGGAGGGGATGCCCTTCGAACGACTGCGGCGACATCGGTGGCGCACGTCTGCACATGACTCCGATTCGGTGAATGAGCACCCACAAATGCTAGATTTACCTTTCTTTTTGTCCTCATTTTTTTCTTGTCATCTCCACAAAATGTACAGCATTTTGCGTTTTGATTACCTCACGTTTGTTTGCGAATTAATTTAGTAAACATCCCAGAAATGGTTGCATGTGTTTTCTAGAATCACCACTTTTTTAAAATGTCCGAATTCCTTAATTTTTTGATGTTGTGTGTGCTCATAATTTCATAAGGCAGAATAGATTTTTTCATAGTTTTAAATCATCATGCTTGCTAATGAGTAGACCTCCCATGTAGGAATTCCAGTTGAAGGGGATGCTGGGTCAAAATCTCAAACTTTTCTGCATAGATGAACACAGTTCCAAAAACACCTGAAACGGATCTGTCTGAATTCGATGATGCATATTAGAAAGACTAGTACTAGCCTGAATACCATAGAAAAACAATCCATGCAGTTTGTATCATTGAAAAGACAGACATACTGTAGACTAACTTTGAATTTTTTTTTCTCATTATTCAAAAGTTAGGTCTCTTAATTCAAAGCCTTTGAGTTTTCTCAGGATTGAAAATTCTTAAATATTAAAAAAAAATAACTGTTGAATTGGTAAATAAGGTTGTAGAACATTTACTGAGACCAAGAATATAAGACTAAAGGTTTTGATTGAATTTAATTGAGATTAAGACCTCAGCAAGTTCGAATCTGTATAACTTTCCGTACTGTTTCTTAGTGTTGTCCGCTTTCAAAAAATTTAAGTATAGAACTTCAAATTGTAACATTTTTGTAGCATTGCAAATTAGTTATTAGTAGCAAGTATGATTACATAAATTTGGATGACTTACAAATTTTAAAACTTCCTTTGCTTGCTATCTTTCAGATATATTTATTGCATTCTATGGTATTAAGTCATTAAATTGTTTAACATAATAGCATGATAGCCTTAGTGGCGGTTGTGTGCCCATAATATAATGGTTAAACTCCTTAGATAAGGAGATGAGGAGAAAATCTACTTGACTGGATTCATTCTTAAAGATTTTCTTTGCTTTAAAAATTAAAGTATAATTCATGCTAATACAGGTTGAACTTGTAAAATGTCTAAGAATGTTCCAGTTTGGTTTTAGTAATGCCAGAACTTCAGGATAGAATTTAACAAATGGAAAAACAAACAAACATTGAACTTGTTTTGGAAACCTGTTTATTATTAACCGTGGTTCGAAAAGACCTTTAGAAAAATTGTAACTTTTTAAATTGTCGATTACAATCACTATTGAATCTTAATATGTCTGATATTAAAAGGTACGATTAAAAAACATTGATTGCAGTTTAAGGTGCCCAGGTCGCCAAAAATCCTGCATTTATCGATTAGACTTTAAATTTTCATTTATTCTTAACTTGAAGTTCTGGAGTAATAAATTATATTCTGTCATATAAATGATGTCCATTCAAACATGTCATGCTTAGCTGATTGTGTAAATTTCCTTCCCATGCAGTACGAATTAAAAGAAATGAGACGAAGACAGGAGGAAGAGGACCAAAGGAGACAGGAAGAATTGGCTCGACAGCAAGCAAGACAGTCTCCACAAAGAACTGCGGCTGATGAAGAAGCTGTTCTGGAAAGGTAAGTCTGGAATTGTTATGTCTTTTGAACATGTGATTTTCAGTTGTTTATTGTTTGCTTCATTTTCTTATTTCATAGATCGGAGCAGGAAATCGTTGAAGAAGGACAAGCTCTTAATGGAGACAAAGACATCCAAGCAGAAATTCATGAAGGTATGATGACATTTTGTAACTCAGACAAATTTAGATTTTGACTGGGTCGAGATAAAATCGTCGAGGTTGATCTTATTCACATAGCTGGTTTGAAACGGGTCCTACCTGGTAAAGGTCCAATGGGTGCCAACCATGAAATATTCAGGGATATTTCGTGTAGCTTTCTATACCTAAATGTTGTGTTGCATGAATGTTCATTACACATTCTAGCATGTCTAAATACTTGGTATTGATTAGTTATCCTGATCCTGTATACTTGTCATTTTTTGTCCTGGTGGAATCATTATAGTTAATTACTGTTTGCTGCACGATGTACCCTACTAAGTGTTTGGAAAGTGCACGTTGCCTTCCCTCTTTTAAACTAATTTCAAATTTCATTTGCATATAAAAAATGGAATGAAAGTTAGGTAAAGCCTGAATCCATAATTAGGGTATTTAGCTGATCCATAGTCTTGTTAAAACTGCATTGGTAAACAAATCATTTATCTCATTCCAGTTGTAACTGTGAATTCCCCATAATTTCCTCAGAAATTCATATTTATTTGAGAAAATGTTCTAGGCAAAAAATGAAGCAGTACTCATATTTACTTTGGAACAAATTAAGCACTATTAGTGTTTTAAACTATTCTCAAAAATTCTGCCATATATTCTTTGATCTAGTTAATCTAAATCTGCAAAAAAAATTGAAAGAAATAGGTTTAGGTATAGCTGTGATGACGATAACGTTAGAAAGAAAACATAACAAAATAAAGTTTGAGTTTATGCATATATCATTTCAGGCATTTCAGGGTTCCCAGAGACCTGGGAATCTTGGAAAACTTGGAACGTCATGGAAAAATTCGAAATTTTTTCAAGAACTCAGGGGTTTTTCTAACATTTAAATATACTTTCAATCCAGAAGGTTTTTTAGAAATAAATTTTGGCATGTACCAGAGGTTTTTAGGTTAAAGTTGCCCATAGCACAATAAAAATTAAACATGTTACCACAATACGGCAAAGACCTTCTATTTGGCTTCATTATGAGCATCTCAGTACTCATAATGCAAATACAATTATGAAAGTGCATACATTGATGTTGTGTTAATGCCTTCATTATACAAATTCATTATTGGTCGATGGGAAAACTGAAGGTCAGGGGAAGAAAAGAATTTTAACCTGGGAAACCTAGGAAAGTCAGAGGGGATTTTGTTACTATGGCGATGATTGCAAATTCAGACAATTGGTTAGTTCAGTCGGTTGGTTAGTTCACCTCATTTCTCATGAGAAGCCAGGAATCATGGACCGGTATTTTTCCCAAGTTAAAATTTTTGCGTTCATATATTCTGGCGCAAATTTTAGCTTTTTGTTCCGTTTTTACCAGAATGCTAGGAAGAAAGTCTCCCAGATAGTTATCTTTGCACGTTTTATCATATTTTAATTGCATGACGGCATGACTCTCCTTATGTATCCTTCCTAGTTGCTCAAACAAAACCCACACCCCATCCTCGGGATAAACATTTAGCATCTCCAGTTACAGCAACTGAATCGCCTGTTGCCGCTCAGCGAGGTGAGTAAAAGACTGCTGGGCTTCACGCTTTCGGGAAGCTTGGCTTGTCATTCAAATTTATTTTGAACTAATTTCCCGGTTTTCTTTCTTAACATTTGGTCAATTTAGCCAAAGGGGTCAAGGGGAGTCCAGTGAGAGAAGCTAAATCAGCACCTGGAAGTAAGCACAATTCAGTTTTTTATTCAAGCTAACCACCATACAGTATTTAAATTAATTTTTAGTTTTATTTTGTTAATGAGTGTTTTTAATATTTGTCATTGATGTTTACATCTAAGCATGCTCCTGATATTCTGCATGAGCTGTTCAGGAAATTATTTATTAATGAAACCATATGCTCTCTGGGTGCACATCAGACTAGCCTGGAACGAAATGATGGCATGCGTTCAGTCCAGACTAGTCTGTGCTTACACCCCTAAAACTATGAACCCCTGCCAGTTTATAGAACTGAATCACAAAAGTATCCCGACAATGCATCAGCATTTAGCAAACTCCATCCCTAAGCTGACATTTCTAGTAATATTTCTAAATAAGTAAAAAATGCTGTATGCTTTAGGCGAAAATTCATGCTTTTGTTATTATTCCTAAACATGTTTACATGAAAAAGCATTACAAATCTTTTAGCATAACGGGTGAAAAAAAATAACTGGGGAAGGTATTCATTCCTTATTATCGAAATGTAAATATAAGTTAAAGACTAATTTATAGGTTATAAACTGTGGGCAATCCAATGGTGAAGTGACCTTTGACCTTAGAATTCATTTTAAGGGTCATGCATTTCAAAATTCCAAACCGTTACATTTCGATGATAAGGAATGAATAACATCCCCACTTAATTTGCCTCACCTGGTATAACTTGAGGGATTCCGTGATCTAGGTTCAGGGTAATTTACAGGGAGGTTTAATTGCATAACCTCACAACTAAATTCGATGTTTCCACTTCTAATTGCACTAATGTATATTCATTATGGATGTTTTGGAGTTTGCATGCTAAACAATATTTATGCAAATAAAGTCTGCTTGGTGGTGGCTGATTAAGCAGTACATACAGATATTTTCCTATATGATTTGAGTCGTTGTTTCTAAATTGAAAGTCGCATGGCTGTCCCCAAATGAGAATATAAGTTGCCAAAATAAGGAAAAGATCCTGTGAAATTTTGGGATTTCCAAAAAAATAAAAAATAAAATTAAGTAATAACAACGCCCATATTGATTTTTTATTTATCTAATGCGAATGCTTAGAGAAAAGTATAGAAATTAAAAACTGGATTAATATTTTTCAGATTTTTATATTGTTGATTTCTGACTGGGAATCAATTCAAATTGCCAAAATTAAAGAAAGTATTTAAAGGGTTACAAATGGTGAACTGCACAACTTGAAAACATGAAATGTTATTACATATACATACATGTACTGTATATGTAGGTTCTATCTGTATTTGCTGCTTTATAAGTAATGTGTGTTTCTGGTCATTAATGCAACTCGCCTCGCTCGCTTCTATGGTAAGTTAGGATATCGATCAAGGTGAACATAGATGGTTAATGCTTCATTGGCTTTCTCTTTTGGCTGAGAAATTCTGAAGCTTTCATCGACTATTTTTAATACACTGTACTATCTCATCTTTGCTTATTCTTTGCAATTTGCACTACTTGGCACTGACTAATCGGGTGTAAATGCCTTGATATTCTATTAGTGTCATTTGGTTGTGTTGGGTAAAAAATGTTTATAGACCTTGCAAGTGTAAGCCGTGTTTGCCGCCTATGGCTCTTGCATTTGGCACTTACGTTTGAGGTGGCCTCAATCAGCTTTACCCAGTTTGTGGTTAGCGGTCAAAGGAAGCAGGCTGTGGAATGGGAACTTATAATGGTTGAATGTGTGGTATTATTTGGCGGAGCTTTACTTTTAAGGATGTGTTTGGCGCACATGGTTAAGCAATTGTACCCTGCCACACTGCTAACACCCCTTGTTCTTTTCCTATTTTTCGTGCCGTTTACATGTATGTCTTCCTTATTGTTTTTTATTTTATTATTATTATCTATGTGGTTTCGTATGTGCCATTCAAAGCTGAGAAGCGAGGTATCTTTCAATAATACAATACGTGTACGTGGTTATATGAAACCTTCCAATGCAATTACTGAATTTAGATGGATCCTCATTGTGCCCTAGACCTTCAGAACATACAACTTATGGTGCCTTTCCTTTACGGATTGGCATTGTGAAAAAGTTATGCAAAAGCTAAATTAAAACAATTGCCCCATACCTTCAGTGATAGAAATGTAGACAGCAACACCTGATGTTAATATTAGGCTACTTGTTAGATAAAAACGTTATATCTATTTTTTTCTCCGTTAGACAGAGTGTTTCACAAACAATTATTAAGACAATTTAAATATGGCGTTGCTTCAACATTTTTGTAGGTGACCGGCCAAAACACCAATGTATAAACTATACAGTACATCGATGTGTCTGCAAGTTAGTGCATGGTGTGAAGTTAGTGCATTAGAAGTTTCAGGGCACTGCATTGTTGTAAATACTACACAAAGAATACTAACTGTTGATTTTCAGAAATTAGGGCCCTCGAACTACTAATCTCTAACTTACCATGAACTAAAGGCTGTCGGTCTTTCCACACATTGGTATATGTGTTTTGGATGACCACCTACAAAGTTTTAAAGCAGTGCCACATTTAAATTGGCTTATTATTTCTGAAATGTTCGGATGAGAGTTTAAACCGAGGTCCCGTGCGGATCCCCCTTGCTCTCCGCACGTTAAAGATTCCTCAGGGGGGCGTATTCCTCCCTGCGGCTAAATTTCCAGGTGGACGGTCTGCCCCCTGGCGTTGGTGATGGGCCCA
>JAQGAF010002286.1:0-23648 GCA_034687865.1 Kryphioiulus occultus | reverse complement strand
GTCCTTAATGCCGCAACGATCGCTGGGAACATCCGGCCAACCAGCAGGTGGCGACAGCGACATCCGTCGAATTTATAAAAAAAAAGCCAAAATATATAAAAAAAAACCAAATATATAAAAACACCCCGATATTTATAAAAACACAGTGCTGATATGAGCTTCCGTATATAAAAACAACCCAATATTTATAAAAACGCAGTGCTGATATGAGCTTCCGTACTTTAGGGATATTTAGTGCGTCATAGCCGACAATCGAGAAATCATTATGGTGCCGTTAGCTGACAGCATTGCCTTGGTGTGTTGACTGTTGATTGCGAATTGCTTTTGGAAGAAAGGTTTAGTAGTGGTTGTTTCGACGTTGTTGTTGGAAAAGTAAAACCTTAGACGTTTAAAATGTCCCAGGAATTTTATTTGCGCTATTACGTTGGACACAAAGGCAAATTCGGGCACGAGTTTCTGGAATTTGAGTTCCGTCCAGACGGTATGTAAACTTGGTTAATTTTTGTAGAATTGCGGCGTCTGGGCAAGCCTCCATTGTACTAATTGTTGACTTTTGTGTTCTAGGTAAACTACGCTACGCCAATAATTCCAATTACAAAAATGAAACCATCATCAGAAAGGAAGCAAGTATACTTTCTATTTTCAATGAGTAACCCTGGGAAATTCTGTATAACAGAAATTCATTTATAAGCCTGGGCCCAATTTTGCATGACTTTCACAACGTTGTGTTTTTTATTGGCTAGTCACGCCCACTGCCGCGAAATTACAAAAGGTGGGCGTGACTAATGTTGGAACAGCCAATTAAAAAATGCAACCCGAGAATAACACAACGTTGTGAAAGTCCAAAATTTGATCTCCGGCGGAATAGGCCTACCTGGTACGTTATCAATTCAAACTTTGTGCAAATTTAATAGGCTATTTCCGACGCTACACTGTCATTGTTACTGTAATTATTCGATTATTGACAGTATTCCTACAGCTGCACGATTTGTTATCAAGCAATACCGGTATCGCTGCAATATCACTGAAATGTTGTCCTTACAACGGGATACCTTGTACTCAAGATGGGATGGACTAAGTATCGGGCTTTTCGGACGATTCACCGTGCCTAAGAACTAAAAATTGGTAGAAGGAATATTTTGCCACAACCATAGAGGTGACCGAAAGCACCACTCAAACTCCTTGTTGCAGTTCCATGGCACTTCAATGCATTTCACTGGTCATTCTTTTTGCACGCGATTCCCTGCTGGAATGGACTTCCAAAAACTTGCTCTAAACGGTCTAAACTTAATATTCCTGTGCTTTGTCCAACTTCCTTCATACCATATGCTTACTTTCTTGATATTAGTCATTTTGCTTTACATTGTAATAATCTTGCTGTAATGCCTTGTTTTTGTATTTATTGGGTTAATCAGTATTACGTCCTGGACACTGCCTGTAGGGTAATACATTGAATTGAATTGAAAAAACTCCGAAATACGCCAGACATTAGGATAATCGTCAGTAATGAGAATTGAACATCAATTCAACAGTACTGCGCCCATTACACGATCAGTATTATTGTCCACAGTAATAACTTACCTTGTAGGGACCCCAAAAATTTGGATAAGCGTCAGTAATGGAGACCCAACATAGGAATCTCAGTTTCAAGAAATAAGGGCATTAATACTGATCGTGTAATGGTAGCTGTACTGATGGATTGATATTCCATTCCCATTACTGATGATTATCCGAATTTTTGGATCACTTACTATCCGTAACACCGACTGTTAGGTTTATTCATTATGACAATGGAACATCAATCCATCAGTATTCACACATTACACTATCCGTATTATTATACATATTTGTTGAAATTGACAGTGTGACTGACCATGAAGGCTCGCAAAAAAATTAAGGTAATCGTCAATAATGAGACCCTACATGGGGATGTCAGTTTCAATGAATGCGGACAGTAATACTGATCTTGTAATGGCAGCTGTACTGATGGATTGATGTTCCATTCTCATTGCTGACGATTATCTGAATTTGTGGGAAACAAAATGTCAGTATCGGAATAATGACAGTAACACTGAGCATGTAGGGTCAGCCTAATGGTGGCTGTACTGACCTAGTTATCAAACCTAGTTTAGTTCAATTCTCTATGCAACTGAAATTTGTGTATTTCAGTTCTACTAAATCAAGCTAAACATTTTAATTGTCTTTGACCAATTTTATAGGCCACTGTTCACAAGTGTGTGCTGGACGAGTTGAAGAAGTTCGTCAATGAATCAGAAATAATGGATGAGGATGATTCCTTGTGGCCTCAACCAGACAGAGTTGGCCGACAAGTAAGTCTTGCTTAGTTTGCAGTGAGGAGCACAACAACATTTACACCTGAAACTAATTGAACAATTTTTGTCCATTTTCAGGAACTTGAGATCGTCGTGGGGGATGAACACGTGTCCTTTACAACCTCAAAAATAGGTTCCCTGGTAGACGTAAATCAAAGCAAGTGAGTATACTCATTGAAAAGCCTTGCTGTGTACTACTTTGGGATTCTCATGTATACCTAAACGTCGTTTTCGTTTCAGGGATCCGGATGGCCTCAGATGCTTTTACTATTTGGTGCAAGATTTGAAATGTATGGTCTTCTCGTTGATTGGCTTACATTTTAAAATCAGGCCGATTTAATGGATTACTTTTCATACAACCAGTTTTCTGTAAATAACACCGGTCTTTTTTAATTAAAATATCTATTTTGTCTCACCTACTGTGAACCCTTTTAATTAAAATATCTATTTTGTCTCACCTACCGTGAACCCCTGATAATTTTTTTTTTTAAGAGTAGAAACAACTTGTCTAAACTAATATCACTGGAGACTACTGCTGAATATTAGTTTGGACAACTTTGAAACTACTGTTATTAGCCATAAACATGGCGTCCCTACAAATTTGGCGCCCAGTAAACTTATGCAATCCATTAGGGACGCCAAATTTTGTTAGTACTTTTATGTGGATTCATAGGAAATCACTTTAATGGTTACCCCTCCATGCTTCGTAGTGCATGTTAGTTTGCAAAATGTGTGGGAACGATAAAAATACGATGCAACAATTATTGTATATAAAGTTATAAAGGTTTACCAGACAGGAGTGTAAAGGAGACCAGACATGGGTCTCACGGAGTTAGTTCTAGTGTACACTAAAACATCCATTATTTCTAGTATACTTTCAAAAATATCACCTGTGGTATTCCTTTGATAATTAATATTGCTAACTTTTGATGAAAGTTTGGACAAAACCCATCATTTGTGAGTCATACTTTCTAAATGCTGAATTGCTTTCACTGAAAATTGATGAGAAATTTACGAGTATGTTTGTCATTGTTCCTATTTATTATTGGCTTTTATTTTTAACTTCGTTGCATTTATAATTTCTAAACACAATTATTCTCATCACTAACGAAATTTTCGTTTTTATAATACCATTTATTTCTGAATGTACCCACTATAGGAAATTGAAATTTCACATTCACCGCCTACACGCAGTGTGGCACACTGACACAAATGGTCAATTTTGGCTCACTTTCTTGAGGGGGTGTAAAGAAGTGCCAAATCCAGCATGTAACGATTGTAGTCATTTCTTTGATCAGTTCCAAACAAGGCGTGTGTTGCCGTTTGTTTTAGAAATAATTATAATAAATCTAGAAGTAAAACTTTTCTCAATAGTTGTAGGAGTCACAATGACAACGTTGCCGACGAAATTAAAACATTCGATCGATTGTAAACAAGGTGCTGTTCGTGCTGTCAAGTTCAATGGTAAATATACGGAGATGTGAAAGTAACTAATTGTTGTCAAACTCAGTCGAACTCAGTACATTTGTAGAAAGTTATAATACTAGCCATTAATTGCGAGGTGCCAAAACAGTCTAATGATTGGCAGAATCAATGGGTTAGCAACTTATGAAATATGGTGTAGGCCATGGTTCAAGTCCCATTGACGTCAGATGAAAGTCTGACCTAAGTCAGTGAAGTTTGATCAAAATCTGACCGAAGTTATTGAAGTACGTGAAGCACTCACTGCAAATATGCTACACTTTCCTCATAGACTGTAATCTTCAGAGGTTAAGCCTGACTCATGGACTTCGGCCTGACCTCACAGACTTAATTCAGTGACTACAGTGGGACTTCTATTGAAGCCCTTGAATTTCCATTGATATCCTAGCTGCTGTAGTTTTGATGTCTGTGAACCTACAGTTTTTATGAAGTCGTGTTGTCTGCACAGTTTTTAAGAGTTATTCAGATAGTATTGAAAGCAATCCTATGTATTACAAGTGTCCTTGGAGTCCTTGAAATTCCATGCATTGATGTTCCACTGTAACAATTGAGGCTGTAAATTTAGACATGTCTTTAAACCGACATAGTCGCTACTTGTTCAGATAGTACCAACAACAATCCTGTGTGATAAGGATCCTTGAAATCCTTCGAAATACCATAGACGTCTTTCTGCAGTCATTGAAGTCTGTGATGTACAGTACATAGTTTTTATCAAGTTTTGATGCCTACACAGTTTTTAAGAGCTGTTCAGATAATACCAAAGAAACCCTAGTATGACAAAGGCATTCTTTTTGTAATTTGGCTCAATTTTTAGTTGATGGAAATTACTGTATGACATGCGGCAGTGACAAGACACTCAAACTATGGAACCCTTATCGTGGGGTGCTGCTCAAAACGTACCTCGGCCATGGATACGAGGTATTGGATGCTCAGAGTTCTTGCGATAGCAGTCAGCTGGTGTCATGCGGTATGGACAAAGCAGTCATTTTATGGGACGTATCGTCTGGACAGGTTTTGAGAAAATACCGGGGTCACGTAGGTATGTGGGCAGTAATACTGATTTGCTTCCTGGTCAACTTCTGTTAATTGCTCCTAAACCTGATGTTCTGTGACATAAAGGAAGAGTCAACTGCGTTAAATTTAATGAAGAATCTTCAGTCGCCCTTTCTGGATCAATCGATGGCACGGTACGCTGCTGGGACTGTAAGAGTAAAAAGAATGAGCCAATTCAGGTGAGTCGGCACATTCTTTTACCCCCAACAAGTTGCTCATAACTTTTTCCCCGAACAGTGATCAATATCCTTCTGTTGACAATTTAGGTTATCGACGATGCAAAAGACAGCATTACCTCACTTCACGTTTCCAATTTTGAAATCCTCTCTGGTTCCGCTGATGGCTTTGTTAGGCGCTACGACCTCAGAAAGGGACAAATGTTCTGCGACAGCGCTGGCCGTACGTATTGTTATCTCATATGTCAAGTTACTAACGACAGAATATCACGTCTAGTTTTCTTATGCATGATTTTCCATATTGATTTACAGAATCTGTATCTTGTGTGAACTTTACTCGTGATGGACAATGCATTCTGGTTTCCTGCATGGATAGCACCCTCAAGTTAATGGATAAAGACACAGGCGACATACTCTCAGAGTAAGCTGGTGATATAAAATGAATTTCCTAACAAGTCGAAATACTTTTTTAATATGCTTGCCGCTTTCACACAGATATAAAGGCCACAAAAATGTCGACTATCGCATAATATCGTGTCTGAGTAGCACCGATGCAGAGGTGCTGTCTGGATCGGAAGATGGTTACGTGTACATATGGAGCTTGGTTAACGTAAGTTACTCTTTACCCATTCCATCCAAGGCTGAAGCAGTTTTACATGTAGTGTTGCTGATTCAAAAAATAAGTAAATACATGTACAGGGTTCATACCGTCAGGGAAAGTCAGGGAATTCAAATGTGGTCAGGGAAAGTGGACATTTTGCCCAAAAAGTCAGGGAAAGTCAGGTAGGAGTCAGGGAAATCTTTCAAAAAAATTTGAATTTCAATTTTGTGACTGGAAAGTTATAATTTTCAATTCATTTTTGTGAAAAACACCCTATTGATTACAGCTACAATTCGTTATTTCCAGTAGTTGTTCAAAAATTTCGCCACGGCGTTCCCTTTTAAAGAAACGAGCTAAAATCCATCGTAGAAAAATTTTTACATTGATGAACAATTTCTTGACTTGGTCAAGGAAAAAGTTGGTAAAGTGTTTCTATATTTTACTGTAAATTGCAGTGACAAAGAAAAATATGCCAGGTACTGTCTAAAATTCTTCGTTTAAGATATGATTTTCCAGAAGGACCTACAATATTCGCTTGGATATTAATATTTCTGAGAATGTCTTCAAAATTGCAATAGGGCTACATTTTATTGCTCTCATGTTAATATTAACACCTACATAATTGTTTTTAGAATTTTTTGGTGGTCTAGTTTTAGTACAAATTATGCCTACGTCGTTCTCAATTCTAAAACATACGCTAGTCACGGCGGATGAAAATGCGATTTTTTTTTAAAACTGTTAGATACATGTACTTTAATGGGCAAAATGTGGCAAATAAACTTAATTTGACTTACATGTGATATTTTTTATTTGATAAGTCAGGGAAATTGATCAGAGTTGGTCAGGGAAAGTCAGAGAAATTGAGGTGCAAATTTTGGTATGAACCCTGATGTATCTCAGCGTTTTAAACTGGAAAATCCCTTAGAATAAATAAATACATTTTCATCGTTGCAGCAAACTATCTTGGAGAAACTTGTTCATGCTGGTTCCAAGATAGTCCACTCTCTTGATTACCATCCCAGTAAGCCTTGTCTTATTACCGGCACGGAGGGAAAGCTACACTTATGGCAAGATCCTGATGTGGAGGATGTCATTGATACGTGACATTTACTAAGGTGACTACTGTTTGTTAAATATAAACTACAAAAGCAAACAGGTGCAGTTGTAGTTTCTTTCCATGCACTGTTGCTTTCGTTCTTACCATTTATTCTACCTGGATGCCCATATCCAAACCTCATCCATTCCTCATCCAAATTTGGCATAAGTAGGTCCACATGGTGTAATGTTTATGAATTGACTGATGATTGAGACTAAATATTTGGTTGAATCGAAATGTCTTTATACAGATAATACAATTTTTTGATTTATAAAATGGCATATTGCTATTGGAAGATAATGAGATAATGGCACGCTGTCGTACACGATAAATGGTAGACTGGTTCAATCTTTTCATACACAACGGCTGGGAGCAGGATATAGTTTAGAGTTTTTATGTTCGGTAAGTATCTTTTCTGCAGTTTACGAAATGAATACTAGCTGACACTCTAGTGAAGGAAAACACTTCTCCTACATCTGTGCAGGGACTACTGACAGTCTGAAGACATATTTACTGAATTATCAACGTTTTAATTTAAATAGTATGGAATATAGGTTAAACTAATGTTAATTAACGTGTTTATGAACACTGCATTGCTCATTGTTTATGCCAAAAAAATTCCGCTTGTGATTCAGCTGCCAAATTGTTTATGACGTATTTAGGCCCGCGGAACATTACAGCCGACTGCAGCACTTTGGCCAATGATTATTTTATTTAGATTTACAGAAATTATAAAGTAAATTACATCTGTTTAGCCTTATATACACCGTGATTGAAATTACGGCAATTTCATACTAGTATGTGGGCTGAATCTTCAATAAATACCGGTTATGGACTTAGTCAGATTTTCGAAGTCTTCAGTTAACCGATCGATACATTTCATGGAAAGCAAATACCCTAAAAAAAATTTTCTGGGAACATAATCAAGGGAAAAAGGTACGATAAGATTTTCGGTACTTGCTTCTTGCCCAGTATGGACCGAAATTTGACGACCTATGCTTAATAAAAATTGTCGCCAATTTTCGATTGTTCTTTACGGACCACACTTGCAAAACTGTTGTCATCAGGAAAATGTCAATGGCAAAGCCTCTGTATGACTTAATGGTCAGTTTGTTTTCTCACAGCTACGATCCCATGGGAAGGCGGCCTGCTTTTGCGTCGCTGATGATTCCCCAGGCGTCGAAAATGAAGTCTTCGGTGAAGCCAAAATCGTTCAGCTCTGAGGATTCGATGATGTCGGTCATGTCCATCGGATTCGTTTTGTCCATGCCCATCTCCCAGATTTGCGTGGCTGTACAGATAGGAAAGATAAGAACTTGTAGCAAAAGGTAATGTGAATTCTGCTTGTCTCACAGAGTGCAATATTGTTTGTCGGTACTAACCCAAGGTGGTGTCGTTAATTCCCATGAAGGATTCTAACAGACCATTGATCTTTTCGATAGCTTTCTCAATCACGTCGTCTGGCTGAAAAACAAACATTGGACAACGTTATCGAGTCTGATGGGCAAATTTTGGCTGGAAAATTTCAATGAGATGGACTTTAAAAGCATTATGGTATGTTTTCACTTTATTATTATTCACTTTATCTAATATGGTTAGGTCTACACACCCTTTCCAAATTATGATAATTGTAATATGACCATGTGCTGGGTGCACTTCTAGTCTACTAGACCCTGACATAAAAAGTTCCAATTTTCTACCCAACACACACAACACAAAAGTTGCACTGAAATTCTGAAGTACAACTGCAATTAACTATAGCTACTACGCAAAACTTAAATCGGATGTTCAAATATCACTTTTTCACATTGAATGTTGGATTTTGACATTTATATTTAATGGAAAAAGTTAAAAATTAAAAAAAACATTCCATAGTAAAGGGCACATTCTAGATGATGGAAAATACATTTGTCTTATAATAATTTATTTAAAAAATTAAATAAAATCCAAAGTTTTTTGCCTATATGCAATTCCACCTACTCAGGTACATGTAATGTTTTAGTGTGAAATGAAATTGCACTGTACTTGGTAAAATAACTGCAGCTTGGTATTGAATTGAAATCTGGAATTTTTCAGTATAAAAATTGTATTTTGTGTTTGTTCATTACAATTCTTGAGAAATCGACAAAAAAATGATTGGCCTGATAATCGATCATTTCTACCATTCACCTAAAATTCAGCATTTGTGATTACGTTTTTATTAAAATTTTGCCTGTGGCACTCCCTGGTGAGTTAGTTAAAAAAGTAAAATTGCCATCAGTGTTGCCTTTGCTACTAAAACATATATTTCTCAAACACGTTTTCAAAATATTATGCCTAAAATCCGTTAGTTCTGGAGATTTGTTTGTTCAATTTTCGTCTGTGTTAATTTCTGTCAGTATTAATATGCCTGAAATTTTCTAAATGGTCCATCTGCATTATTGCTGAGCAAGTTTTAATAAAAAAAATCTCAAAAATTTCTTTCATTATTATTAGCATTATTACCGGTATAATTTCCAAAAGAAACTTTCAAATCCATTATTTCTGATAGAGATTTCTAGAAAAATGCATTATTGGGATACGTTTGTTTGATAATCTTGACTAAAAATCTGCCATTTGAGATCTGGTTTTCAAAAAAATTCTTTTATTGCGTTTCCTTGTCATTACTAAATATTTTTTAATAGAATTGTTGCACAGAGTATGAACCTGGAAAATCTGGAAAACTCAGGGAATTTCATTTTCAGAAATTAGTAGTCACCATGAATTGTCTATTATACTTACTGCTGTTTCTACTGTTGCTGGCCCCGATGAACGCAATCGTAGCGTCTCACGGCCACTGCCATACGATTTTTTGGCAGAGCTTCCATTGTTTCGTGGCTCGATTGGTCCTGAAATAGTGCGGTATAAAAGATTGGGTTATAATTCACTCACCAAATTCCAATTTCCAAAAAAGTTAGGCATGCTGTGTCATTTACCAAATCCAGCTTTCAAGGGTTCCACTAAGCGCATAGTGAAATTAGCGCCCTTGGGGATGTCTTTCAGGTACTTGGCCACCTCGTAGTGCTTCTTGCCCACCAGGTTTTCGTTGTCGATTCTTTCGATGTGATCGCCCACCGCAATGTGACCGATCTGACCAATGATGCTGCCCTCGCGTATCTTTTTGATGAAACAATAACCGGCACCATTGTCTGTGATGGTCAGTCCTAGTGCGTCCTCTGTCTTAGTGATGTCTATCTCTTTGGGTCGTCCTAATACAGGAATTTACAATTGCAATCACTATGAATTTACAGGGTTCATACCGTAAGGGAAATGAAATGTGGTCAGTGAAAGTCATGGAAATGTGGACATTTTGCCCAAAAAACCAGGGAAAGTCAGGTGGGAGTCGGGAAAACTTTCAAAAAATTTTGAATTTCAATTTTGTGACTGACACAATTTTGTGAAAACACCCTATAATTTACACATACAATTCGTTATTTCCAGTAGTGTTTCAAAAATTTCGCCAAAGGCGTTCCCTTTCACGAGCTGATTTTTCTAAAAATGTCGCCTGTATATATTATATCTGTTAATTCTGGTCTAGTTTTTAAAAACAAAAAAGGGGCCTACAGTATTCTCTTGAATATTAATATTTCTAAGAATGTCTTCAAAATTGCATTAGGACTACATTTTTTACAAATTTTGCCTATGGCGTTTGCCGCTTAAATGTTTATTTGCAAGTATTGCTCTCGTGTTAATATTAGCACCAATATATTTTTTAAGAAAATATACGCGGGGTTGCGGCGAACGAAAATACGATTTTTAAAAAAAAAATATTAGATGAAGATTGTGAAACAAATCAGATATATGCATGTGAAAAAATGTATACACGTACTCGAATGGGCAAAGTGTGGAAAATAAATGAAATATGTGATATTTTTCACTTGATAAGTCAGAGAAATTGATCATATTAGGTCAGGAAAGTCTGGGAAATTCAGTTGCAAATTTTGGTATGAACCCTGTATTGCAAATCAGTTTTTGTTTGGAATCTAATCTCCAAATTAAGGTTTGGAGGCATTCCGTGTCATATGAGCGAAACTGACGTTGCCTTCATATTTTTTTTCATATTTTATCTGTGAATAACATCCATGGAGATACATCTAGTTGCATAAAATTCCAAGTCAAGTATCACTATCACATTTTTTTCTATTAGTAGTTTGAGAGATATGGGTTAATCAGTTTACACTACTTTTTAAATTATTATCTTACGTAAACAAAAACAGTGTTCATTAAATTAGTTTTTAATGGCACACCTTACTGCGTCCAACCAAAAAAATGCACTTGTGATTGTGAAATTCCAGTGTCAAAATGTAAACAACAGGGACAGTGTTTTCGTCTTTAATTTGATTTCTTAAAAATTCATTTTTGATCAGCATTTTGTGCACAAAAACGTGACCCATTTTCTCAATGACTCATTGAGTATTGGAAATTATGGAACCCTGGTGTACCTTTCCTATGTGCGAATATGAAATCTTCTAATCCTATTTGTCCTCCAAGAAGGTTATTCATATCAGCTTTGTGTGTGTTGAGCGTGCAAAATAATATCTGAAACGGAAAAAAAAATTCTAATCAGATTCCAGCCATATCTACCTATCATTTTTATGGCTTTCTGTTTTAAAGTTAATTATGGTGACAGCCCAATTTTGATACAGTTGAGTGCAGATTTTCTTTGGAAATGCATTCAGTACAATGATAAAGTAAAAACCTGCAGAACTTAGAAAACCATTTAGGTCAATTTTAATCGTGTAAGGGCGAAGCACTGATGGATTGATGTTTCATTCTGATTTCTGAAGATTATCCAAATTTTTGGATAATTACTGTCAGTATGAAAACATGGACAGTGACACTGATGGTGTTGGGTCTGCAAAACATTGAGCTTTCTGAGATATTTTCATGCACAAGAATGATCATGGTTCCCCGACCTGAAAAACCTTTAATGTCAGGGAAAAAGGATTTACTTTGAATAAGTAGGGAAATTCAACATCAATAATACATTTTACAAAACTAGAATGATAAATGACGTAGTTAGATGATAACAAGCTATTCCATGGAAGAAATTAATTATCAATTTAAAAAAATCTAAATTTGCTGTTTCCTAAAGAAAATTTATGTTCTATCTTCTGTTTATATATGAAAAACAAAACATATTGCATTCCTTATATTCTGTATGTTTGCCTTTTCAGTGGTCAGGGTGGTCAGGAAAATTGTTTTAAAACCTGGAAAAATTGGGGAAGTTAAAAATTTCATCAAACTAGTCTGAATATGTCTTGATTGTAATTTTTGCCATTGATTTCCCATGAAAAATAGCAAAAATCCTTGCTGTATTTTCGCTTCCCCTGTTATCAAATTGCAATTGAGCAACCTTAGAGGCCAGATAAGCACATTGTTGCGCAGATATCAGCCTGTTTTCAAAGCATAATCTATCTTCAGGTCGCATTAGTCACCTGATCTAAAATCTGTATAGCTTGGAATGGATTTTTGATTCAATTTAGTACCAAAACTGACGCTTGCAGGGCTGTAAATTTCGTCGAAATTGGATTAAGATTTATGTTGCTAAATCGGTGGCAGTTTCCTTCTAGTAATCTGGAATTGCTGAGCTTATCGGATATATTGTTATGATTCAGGAAGCATTGCTTTAAATTAATAAATTTAACATTTTCTTTATGGAAAGTTTGATTGCATAGATTTTGTTGAAAATGGTTTTGAAAGGGTATAGTTTGTTGGTATAGTTTGTAGTTAATTAATAAAATGGAAAATTTTCTTTGATGGGAAGTTTGCTTTCAACAAAATCATTGAAAACAACCTTTACCACAAATGCAAGCCTCACTGAAACAATCTGTTTCTTAAAATGTTTTTTTTTTTAATATTTCATTAAAAATTTGGTCAACTGCGTTTTATTGAAGTAACCTTTATCTTCGTCGCAATAGCACGTTTGAATGCTAATTGTTTTTTTTTACTTTTTCTCTTTGGCTATATGGTTTGTTTCCCTAGTTATGCAATTTTGCCTCGACTAATGAAATGTCAAGTGATATTCTCAGTACAGATTTTTACCAACCTTTTCTCGTAAAGGGTTCTTGTAACTTAGAAACATGTATACAAATATCAGGTGTTTTGTTCTTGTTATTTGTTAATTTAATGATAAGGATTGTTAATTAACATCGTGTAACAAAGTATTCGTTTGATAGCATTCATGGTGGTTTATGGCTAAATCCCTCTGGCATTCTTTGAAAATTGTTTATGAGCAGAAATGGCGGTAGCAATTATGCAATTATTGCAAGCTACAAATAAATTTTCCAAATCATTGGACCATGTCATTTTCACAAGCTGCAACCATTCAAAATCAAAAAGGTTCATTTTGGTGCACAGCCAATTTTTTTTAGATTTGATTGGGACTTTAGAAAGTTGCAAACTTATTTCATGCCAACCCATTTTCAATTATTGATTACCCCAACAACTCAGGCAGATGATTGGTTTTTCATTCTGAATAAGGGTTGAAAATGGTCTTGTGGAATTGGTGATATTTGGAATTTCCCTGCCTCCAATGCCCACGAATTTCGCAAAAAAACATGAATGACAAAAAATCAATAAATAATAAAAAATAAAAAGCAGCTCAACCAAAACTTCCAGAATAGGTTTGACCAGTGAAAGGTATTGAAAAGGGCAAGAAAAGATTGAGGTCTTGAAAACAATCACAGTGACTGAACAGAATCAATATTGTATGTTTGCCTCGAGAAACCCTATTGTATCGAGGTCTCATTCTCCAAAATGGTACAGTACAGTTGCACTTGCCATGGTCTTATCACATTTGTCCAATATGTTCCAAAATAAATTGTTTCATTTTGATAAGTTGTTTCGTTTTGATGACAGGTTTGTGATGCCAGCCCATAAGCAGGCATAAGTCATAAGCCTTCTTGAAATTCAATTGAAAACTTTCAAAAAGATTTTCAATTCCTAATTAAAAAATTCTTTAATGTGTAATTGCTTGGTCATCTTTTTTAATGTCATTTGCAAGTCGTGTCAGTGTCACTTTCTGTAGATTTCCAAAGACAGGAAGGCCTAATTGCGAGAACCAAAAATTGTCCATTTAGTTGCACGGCTCATTACTTGTGAAATTTCCATAACCTTGCGTGCTGGGGTCGTGGATTCAGAAAACAATGAACCATGAATTTCCTGTGCTGTTTATTAGCAATTATTAATTGAGCTCTATTGTTTATTAATAGTGGGCGATTCTGAAAATGGAAGTCTTGGGAACAAGGTCAGCGTAGCCAACAACGTCTGCAAAGGTGAGAAGTTTGCGTTCAAGTATTCGGGTTGCTCTTGAGGCCTGCTGATTAATTTGGCCAATTATTTATTATTTTTAGTCTTTTATGGTTATGTACTGTACATGTGTTGCATTGGCGTTCCGCCATCACTAGGGCCAACTAAAACACGACGTTCTGACTTTACAGTGCTTGGCATGGAGCAATAATTCCACAAAATGCAGTTTGTTTTATTGCTCAAAATTGGCATAAACCGGTTGTTGTCCAGCCCATGCTCAATTCTAATTGATCCAAAATTATGGAAGGTATTTAGCAGACTCACGTAATTAAGCCTCGGAAACATGCTTGAGACTGATCGAGACACGGCCATAGGAACGTTGAGTTGAACTGAAGCAACTTTTGAAGGCCCAGAACTTGGGACCCTTGTAAGACCCAAAGGCTCAAAAGCTTCATTTCCTCAGGACCCTTCCTATTGCTGACCCTGCACGACTGATGTCAATTTCAACAAATACTGACAGTAATATTTGTGTAATGGGCGCAGTACTGATGGATGGATGTCCCATTATGATCACTGATAATTATCCTAATTTTTGGAAAACTTATGTGGCCCTGACTTGGTTAGTGCTACTCATGGTGACTACCAACATTGAAAACCTGATAACCTAAGGGAATTTTATATCCAACCTGGAAAACCTGGACAATTCAAGGAATTTTAAATTGAAACCTGGAATTTTTCATTATCAAACTTGTACTGAAAAATTCCATGTTTCCATTTAAAATTACCTGAGTTTGGTCCTTATAATTCTTAGAAATCAGCACAAAAAACGATTGACCTGTTAATCAATTTTACCATTCCTCTAAAATTCAGCATTTGTGATTAAGTTTTTCTAAAAAAGTTTACCTGCAGCGCTCCTACATTAATCTCATTTTATGCGGTTATTCCTGATTTAGTTTAAAAAAAAATCAAAATTGTAGTCAGTTTTGCCTTTGTTATTAATATTTCTGGAAACGTTTTCGAGAGATTCCACCTGAAATCCGTTATTTTTGGTAATTTTTATTCAGCTTTCGATTTCGTCCATGTTGTGGTTGCAGTTTTCATCCTGCAGTTACTGCCAATATACATGTACATGTAAATATTACTGACATTTTCAAAATGTTCTAAACTGCATTAATGGTGGTCCGTTTTTATAAAGAAAAAATCCCTCAAATCGTTCTTTCATTATTATTATTTCCAAAAAAAAAAATAAAATAATAAAAATAAAACATTTCAAGGAAAATGAATATAAAATCCATTATTTCTGGTAGAGTTTTTCAATGAAATGTATGTAAAATCCGTCATTGGGACACGTTTGCTTGGTAAAGCTAAAAACCAACCATTTCAGACTAGTTTTTCAAAAAAATTTCGCCTACAGCGCTTCCTCATTATTATCACGTTTTAATAGAATTGTGGTACACATTTAATCATAATATTTTTTGGACTGGAAGAAATTGAACAAGGCCATCCGGCGGTATATGGACGGTATTGCCACGGTATATGGACGACCCCTTTAATTAAATTGCAAACAATCTAATTTCGAGAAACTGGTGTTAACCCGTATCAAGCCCAAGATAAGACCAGGCAATTTTGTTTGCCAGTTTTTCTATCGAAACAACATTGTGGTAAGGATTGATACTGTTTTCTCCGGTGACACATTTCAGTGACATATAGCCCGATAACGTCCTGTAATACCGAGAACTGATACCGAAATTGGGATACCTTAACTGGTGTTTATTAAAAATGTGTTGTCACAAATTTTGGTGTTGCAGTATACCCTGTTGCTCCTCACTCACCATAGATGGCGCTGGAATTTTGAAATTGAACACGAAACGTTTACTCACATATGCTTTAGTTGGTGCCGTTGCACGAACTGCACGAAAAGTTGAAAACCTTGCAGATTTCTTTGTTGCGCTGGCCATTTCTCCACAAAATGTTTTGTTCATGGGGCCCTTCGGAGCAAGTCACATTTGAGCCCACAATGGCCCAGGAGGCGGGTAATTGCGCATTTCGTACCTTCATTATTTTTGAATTTTGTAGCTTTTGGATGCTGGACAACAATGAGCTTTTGGGCGGTCACGCGTTGGTGATTTGGAGAGGGTGATGGGAAATGAGAGGAGGGCCCAGGTGCAAAAAATATGGACGCATGATGTATTCATCCTGAAATTCCATTGTTGAAAGCATCATGGCACTGACCTTGGCGCAGGGACACACGTCATGGCACATTAAAATAGAAATCTCATTTTATGATTTTTCATACTGCCAAATGCACAATCTTGCGGTGCCGTAATTGGACCCCGGCAGTTCTGGAACACCTCTTGAGGTCTGGAGAAACTGGCCAATTACATGGGTGAAGACAGTCGGTTGAACGCTTGACTGTCTGTGGTACATACTAGAGTGTGCAGTTGAGCACCAGCTCAGGATTTTGGTGTTTTTGACCCTTGTTCGTTCACTGAGCTAACTGGGGGGCGTTCAAGTATTATTTTATCATCTTAGGGGGATAGTGCACGGTGGTCAATTGATCATGATTGATCCTGAAGATGAGATTCAGCCAAATGATCATGGTGTTTTTTTTTCTGAAAATGTGCATTTAGCCAACAAAATCCATCGTTTTGCACAAATTTTGATAGAAAATTGGCTCAAATCGAACTTTTCCTGTAAATAATTGTCATCATTTGGGATAGAGGGGGGTCTGAAAATGATGACTCATCATTTTGTAAAATCTTAGATTCAAAACCGAAATTTGATATCCAGTTTTGCAAAAAAAAAAATGCGCTCTCTGTTTTTATATTTTTCTGATAATGTGCTTTTGGGTGACTGAAATCTATCATTTATTGCTCAAATTTTGGCAGGAATTTCACTCAGTTCGAATTTTTCGGAAAATGATGACAAATGATGTGAGGGGGGGTCAGACATATGATGACTCATAATTTTGATACATGTAAAACTATTTTCATCCGGTCTGAAAATTTGCCTTTGGGTGACTGAAATCCATCATTTTTGCAAAAACTTTGACAAAAAATTAGCTCAATTCTGATTTATTTGGGTAAAAAAATCAATTGTCATCATTTAGGGGAGGGATCTGAAAATGTTGACAAATGAGCCATTTAATGTGCGTTTGGGTGAATTTTGATAAAAATTTCGCTAAATTTAAATTTTTCGAAAAATAATTGTCGCCAACTGAAGAAGGAAGTGTGGGAGGGGTGGTCACATGATCAAGTCATTTTAGATGTGTTGTAAAAGTTGACTTAAAATCCATCAATTGTGATCCAGTTTTGCAAAAAAAATGCGCCTAGTGTTGTTTTTCAAATTCTTGCCTTCAATATAACTTTCATGAGTTAATATTAACCATTTTTGATCTAATTTTCGGAAAATGTTGTCATCATTTGGGGGGGGGGGGTCTTAAAATTATGAGTTGAGGGTAGGGAGTGGTCTGAAACTTGCGAAAAAGTGATGTCAACATTTGAACGCCCCCATGTGGGTAACTTATGGTGTAACTTAGTGATATTATTTGAGTTAGTTGTGATTAATTATGCTGTTTTCAAAAAAGCATATTGACCATAAATGACATGTTGTTCCTAATGGAAAAGACATTTCCAAAATCATCTGCTGGAAAAGTGTTTTCATCAACACACAGCATAATGAAAAAAAATCGAAGGCTGCACCATTGAAGGTCAAAGTGAAAATAAACAACATGAAAAACTTATCTTCCGTTTGGGAATTTTGAAACTGCACCGAATGTTTGTCATTTTCAATTGTTAGAAGCAATATTAGTTCTATCCGTTTTGATAACAGAAACAATAATGTGTTTATTGTGTTGCGTTTATTCTGATTAGGGTTCTTGGGAATTCCTGTGCCCCTGTTTCACCTGATGAGTATGGAATTTTAATTTCATTTCCTATCCATTGATTCTGTTGATCAAACAAAAAATCTTATGTGGGGAGGGACTAACACAAATGGTGCTGGATGCTTAAAGTGAACACCCATGCCCAAAGCATAGCAGAAACATATTTCTGGGTACCATTTTGTTTTAATAAATCTAATAAATCTGAGATTTCGATGCAGTAAACGAATTTTCCAAAATGCTTTTCAATGAATTTTTATCAGAGTGCTATCTTTCGAAGAGCAATATCTTAATTGAGTTGAATCAGGGTGGTTTTAAGAAATTTTGGTTGTAAATGTTGGTTTGTTTGTCATTGCACTGTAACATATATCGAGTTTGGAACTGCGCTTTGATGCTTATCACCAACATGTTATTTTGCCCTTATTTCATCTCATTTTGGTGCGGTTATCACTTTGACGTATTCATTGTTTGGGATCACAAATTCACAATTCGTTCGATAGCCCTGTTGCATTTGCCAAGTTGCCTCGAAAAGATAAGAGCTATCTACCATGTTTCAGTCGAATTTAATCAGATCAGAAATTATCATTGACGAGTGCGAATGGAATTTTTAATCCATTTTTGAAGATAACCTGGAAATGGTAGCCGCCATCTTGGCGTGCATTTGAACGTTTTTGCCAAAAATTGCTTGCTTTTGGTATTACTTTTTCCATTTTCTTTTCACCACAAATACCCACTTTCTTCAGGATTATCGACAGTTAACTTTTCATTATTCTGAGGGATCTTATTCGGACGGACGCCATCTTGAATCAAGATGGCGGACTGTTCAAACCTAATCATGACGGTTTTAGCTACATGTATATTTTACTCATTTATTTATTTGAAAAATGCTATTTGATTTCAAATAATTTTTGCTTTGAGGGGAACTATAGAGTTTTTGAAAGAAAAAACGAAATGGTTTCGTTTTCGATTTGAAAGTAAGCCAGTTGGTATCGAATATCATTGATTTTTTGTGGTTATTTTATTAGTATTTTATTATGCACTAACTTATTTTAAGAAAAGAGGGCATTAAGGTATCATTATTCGAAGAGTAGAATCGTCAAATTAAAACACCTATACACTGATATGGTTGGACGCCATTTTGATTTAAGATGGCGGACTGATCATGCGTAAACAAACGAACATAAAAAAGCATTAAAATAGCGTTTACTCATTTATTTATTTATTAGTTTGAAAAAATCTATTTCATGTTACATAATTAAGCGTTTTGAAGGTAAACTAGACTTTTTGAAACGAAAATTAAATGATTTCACTTTGGCTTCGAAAGTGAAACTATAGTCAGCACTCAGCATGGTTCCTGCATACTGAGCTTAAATGGAACAATATTTTATTTGTGTATTAGTTTATTAGCAAACTAACTTAAAAAAGTTGTGCATTTTTGGGGTGAAACTATACTTTTAAATGCAATTTTTGGAAAGTGTGTCCCTTTAAAGACCGATGTGCTGAACCGATATAGTAACTGATTCATATTGACGCCATCTTAAATTCAGATGATGGGTTAAACATGTCTTAAAATGGTTGGTTTAAATTATGTTTTACTCGTATATTTGAATTCACTCGTTCACTCGTTCGTATACTTCAATTCAAATAATTGAATTGTTTTGAGGCGGACTATCCTTTCCGAAAAGCAAATGGTTTCACTTCGACTTCGATTTTAATTAATATACTAACTTATTTTAAGAAATTGGGACATTTTTAATACACTTATTGGAAAGAGTGTGTCTTGAAAAAGTTGAAAGACAGTTTGCAAAGAACCAGTACAGTAATGATAAGGACAGACGCCACCTTGAATTAAGATTGTGGACTGATCCAGCTTAGCCTAAACATGCCTGATTTCAGCTCTATATTATTCAGCTATTTATTGATTTGAAATTATTTTATTTTAATTAAAATAGTAATGATCCAGATAGACGCCATCTTGAATTAAGATGGTGGACTGAGCCGAAATTATTTCAATTCTTTCTTACTCATGCAGCTACCTAATGATTTGGAATTATATTTTATTTTAATTAAAATAAACTTAAAATAGTAATGTTCCGGATAGACGCCATCTTGAATTAAGATGGTGGACTTGATCAAGCCTAAACATGCCTGGTTTCAACTCTACCTTACTCATCTACTTATTAATTTGAAATTCTATTTTATTTTAACTAAAATAAACTGAAAAGAGTAACGATCCATACAGACGCCATCTTGAATTAAGTTGGTGGACTGAGCCTAAACATGCCTGATTTCAACTCTGCCTTACTTACAGTGAACGGCATCTTGGACTGATTGAGCCTAAACATGCCTGGTTTAACTCTACCTCACTCAGCTACCCATTGATTCGAAACTGTTTAATTTTAATTAAAATAATCTAGTGTTTTGACGGAAACCTGCCAAAAATCCATATCCATCAGATGGAATGCCAAGAAAGCTTACCTCTTCAGGTGGAAAGTCATAGCACTCAGCAATCTTCTCGTAAAGTTCTTTGATACTGGTAAATCCGGATATGATGCCGGTGGGGCTGCCCTGGGCCTGCTGACAGTGGAACACCAACTTCGGACGGGTGACCACCGTGGCCCCGGTGGGTACCCCTCCCTGCGGCCTCCGGCTGGGCTGCCTTTGGGCCGGTGGGGCCCGACCGTTGGTGCTGCCTGATTTCAAGGGCTCAGCTTTCGGCGGTTTTTCCTCATCGACCCGGGGCACCGGAGGCTCGGCTTTTGCGGGTTTATTCCATATGGGCATTTTCGATGATCTGTCGTTGTCCACACCTTAAAATGACACAACTGAAAATCTTTTCTCCTTTCAGAACACGCAACGATGGCACATAACTCGGTCCGGCCCAAGAGCCGAAGTATGGTGGAGAACCCGCTAGTCGCACCCGCTGCCGAATGTGGATGGGCGCAGGAAGGTTGCCACAGGATATCACCTGGCCCAGGCGGTTATCTACCTGCTGTTCGCCTCCAGGTATCGATCGGGGGATCTGGGAGGTAACGTCACGCCACCCTGGCAACAACCTTTGTTCGGCTTCCACCTGCCAGTGCCAGGGGAAGTGCCGGAGGTGCACTGGGTAACCCAGATTCGGAAGCTAGACCTAGTGAAATTATTCTGAGGGAAAACATCAGTTGATGAAGTTGTAGCTCAGGTATTATGTCAGCAACTTGGCATTTTTGTTAAGAAATTTGGGGGAAAACAAGCGTTAGTCACCCAAATTCGCCAAAAATGACATCGTTTTGGATAAATTTGGATAAACATTTTACTTCGTTCGGATTTTTTGTTGTCAAATTTGGGTGAAAAACAAGCGTTCGTCAGCCAAATTCGCTAAAAATGCCACCATTTTTGATAAATTCGAATAAAATTTTTACTTCGTTCGAAATTTGTTCAGTCACTGATTATGTTATCATTTGGGGTGGGGACAGTGGCTGAGACATATTTGAAGCCTAAATCCTACATGCAAAAAATTATTCCTAATATTTATAATAAAAAAAAAAGCCATAACTGAAATTTATAGAAACACAACATCAAAAATGAGGGAATTTAAGAGAGATCCCCTAGATCTGGGAAACCTGGAAAATCTTTAAAAGTCAGGAAAAGTGATTTACTTTGAAAAAGTCAAAGAAATTTAACAAATAAATAACAGATTTCGTATAGCTAGTAATTGGTAAAAAAAAAACACCAAGAGATTATTTTTTCTAACTTTTCTAAATTTCCTTGAGAAAATGTGTTCTTTCTATCTCCTGCAACAGCAGGGCAATATGTTTTAAAAACTAGAAAAATCAGGGAATTGTCAAGGAAACGCCATAGGCAAATTTCTTGAAAATGACCACCAGAAATAATGGATTTTAAGTAGATTTTGCGTTATTCAAAATTATCAATGAAATTTGAGATCACCAAAAATTCATTTTGGTGGACATTTCGAAATGTCTCATGACACAAGCATCATACAATAGGCGAATATTTAATAAAACTAGTGAATATAGTGGATATTTGGTGTTTTTCAGAATTTTTTAAAATAAAGGGACCAACATTGAAAGAATTATTTTATTTCAAAAATGAAATCTCTAATAATGCATGAGAATGGACTTTCGTAAAATGACATTAATGTTGATAGGTTTAGCTCACATTTTGAAAATCATGATGTTATGATGACATAATACTTGAACGTTTCCTGTACTATGGAAATCTTAATTTCGCGCTTTTCAGAAACAATAAACTAGTAAAACTGCAACTATTCAACTATTTCAAAAAAGCAGCAATATTTTGACGAAATTACACTCTATATTATTAACATTCTCGTAATATTTTTGTAAATTCACAAGTAAAGATGGCAAAAATCCAAAATGAAACCTGGAAAATTATTATTTATTACAGAGACGCCATTTTGTTATATGGACCCTGATGGTGGTTTTTTTTTTCCTGAAAGGGTCTATTATTTCCATTGATGTAGAGACGTTTCCTCTGCTTCTCGTCTAAAATTCAAAAAGTCTGCAAATTCTTGATTATTTTCTTTCAAATACCGAATATGGAACGTGATATGGAAATCAAAATAAGACTCTACAATGCGAGCGTACAATATGAAACAAAGTTTATTTGGCATAAATTACACTTTTACAAATTTATACTCTAAATCGTAAATTCCAACCGATTCTTTTGAGGCTTCGTCGTAATCCACCCATTCCTGCCAGAAAAAAAACAGTCATTCAAATCAAATAGTTAACAAACATCACAGATTAATTATTAGGCAAAAGGTGTCTAATCTTACATTTTCCGTTAGGTTGACTTCTTTAAATTGTGTGGTGGATTCAGCTCCTTTAGCAACCCAACCGACCTTTAAAAAATTCCCAAAATTTTATTATTAATCTTTGGGCAATATTTTAGAAGGGGTCTGACATTGACAATTTGTTCTATTCCGGCAAGGCTTATACAACCTTCCCTTTCGAGTTACTAAATTTTGATATTTTGATGCCATTTTAGTGATAGTCAGAACCCTCCAGATTTTCTTCGTTAGGATCCACAATACCCACTCTAGGAGAGAATCCCACGAGTTCCACTCCTCTGCATTCAAAGGCTGCAATAGTCTTGAACAAATTGCTGTCATCTGCCGTGTACGGTGCAATGGATTTTGGATCGATTTCTGAACAAAAAAAACTTTCCCAGTTGAAATTCGGTGAGCATCCGTGTTCTGGAATGTTGCGCAAGCTTACCGATGGAATTTTCCCTGGCACACAACTTGCATTTCGTTACCAGATTAGCTTCCCCTCTTCCACTTTTCAAAGGAACTCGCTCCTAATGGATAATTAACAGAAAAATTAAGGAAGATTACGTTAAACCGATAACCTCGTACTCCAAATTGTGCCTCACCTCAAAAGAAACATACTGCCACTTGTCGGACTCTTCCCCGCAATTCGAACATTTCAACTGGGAAAAGACAATTGGTACATGTGGTCACTAACCCTAGTTAACTGAAAATTATCTTCAGATGACAGTCATTAACATGCATGGACAAGCATATGTCAAAGTGCATGCATGCAAGTACATGTACATGTACCTTCAAATACCACCTAAAATCGTCCCCCTGGGCTTTGACATCGGTGACATTTTCAAGATTGGCTTTAATCTGAAGTCCTAATTTCTGGAAATTATTATAAACGTGTTCTATATTATTAACGACTACAAATTAGCATGTAGATAACGCACGTGAAAAATTTCCAATACTCAC
>JAQGAF010002285.1:0-23653 GCA_034687865.1 Kryphioiulus occultus | reverse complement strand
AGCCAAGGAACCCAGGATCGAATCCCAGGAAAGTAAGTCATCAATTTGGAAAAAAAAACGTTAAGCGTGGCTATTGGAGTATGGGGTCACGTGATAGTTGAATTTTTGATACTTTTGGTGACTTTTTAAAAGAAGACGCATAAAATGTCATCTAACTGACAGAAAAAATGACTGAATATTGTCTACAAGAAGTTGTCGGATAATACGACTTACTTTAAGACTGTAGTTTTTACAGTGTATATAACTTTAAAAAGAAGGCGCCCTTTCGATTCGCGACATCGACATTGTATTCGAAATTATGCGGGTAATTTGCGTAGACATACATGTACATGTAGTTATAATAATAATTGGTTATTACGAAAAAGTGGAAAAAAGGAGATTGGGAGATATGGAGAAGAAGGCTACACTAATACATGCATGTACCTTACATGTACATCGACTCAATTAAATCGTACGTGTCGATATAATTAAGTTAAGGCGATGTTTCCCTAAGCCAAGTGACCATGACCAGAGGTGTGCAAAAAACTTATTTGGATCTTCTTAATTTAACAACTTATAATTCCTGCTGCTGCCCGACTCCGTTATAGATACAATGAGGAAGTGGGCTTCTCCTAATGACTCGAAAGCTGGCAGTGATTGCCTACGGTGCTGAACGAAGAATTTAGATTTATAGGTTACGCTATTGGTTAGGTCAGGGGCCAAATTTTGGACTTTTACAACGTTGAGTTTTTGTCGGGTTGCACTTTTTAATTGGCTAGTCACACCCACCACCTCAAAATTACAAAAAAGTGGGCGTGGCTAATTTTGAAACAGCCATTTAAAAAATGCAACCTGAGAAAAACGCAACGTTGTGAAAGTCCAAAATTTGGCACCAGGATGAAGACGGGAAAAAACACACAAAAATCCCACACAGCAAAAACGCATAGCAAAAACAACAACAATAAAAATGTTAAAAAAGGATAAATTGCAACAGTTATGACAGGGCGCTACACTTGTATTACACATATACAAGTGTCAGTACCAGTTATGTATGTTTATGGACTGGAAAAATATGGGCTCGTAGTATTGTGTTCGACCCATGATATCGAAAAACTTGTAATTCTTAGTAACTCTTCAAATTCGATTAAACGTATACTTGTAACTTAATTGCATTGCATGCACTTGCATGACCTGTATGACTTCCTCTAAACTGCTGAAGGTCCACTTCACCAAAGTCCAAAGGCATACATTCTGGCAACTAGTGTCTTATTGTCCTTTCGCTTTATCCTTTGACTTTTTATATTATTATTACTATTCCAGTCATTTTTGCCGTCCGTTATTTCAATTCAATTCAATTCAACTCAGTAACATACTATTAGTAACTGAATACCGTGTGGTAGGGGGGCGTAATCCATCAACCCAATGTAATCGGCAATTACCGCCGCATTAGGGTGGATACAACCACCATCATTGTAAAATTGAATTTCTTGAAGCTCAAGGCTTATTGTTGCTTTATTTATCCTGTAAACTAAATTATTTGCAAAATTATTCATCCCTACCTAAATTAATATTATCACATAATAAAAAGTAACTCGATATAAAAACTTTAAGTCCTATCATAGCGCTCATTATTTAGATATCCCTTATTTAGACATGTTGCAAAGGCGTTCGTTTACGGGAAATTTAAGTTTTGAGTGAGAGCCTAGAGTGAGATATATTTTAAATTATATCCTGCTCCAAATAGGCACAAAATACAGATATTTCAACCCTCTATGCAAAAAACGAATAAGCAAGTTACCTTCCTCCCCCCCCATAATATACATACTATATATGGGCATATATGGGCATAATATACCGGTATACAGTAGTTAAGCTCTAACGTTTACCCCTGATTATACTTAAGATTTTGGCAACGGTTTTGGTCGGCTTTATAAAACTCAAGTTTTATTTTGGAAAAGTTAATATTTTGAGCAATTTCAAGACACATTCAGCTTTACGTTAACACAATCTTCTGCAAGCAATGAGATATCGAAAAGTAGTACACATTTTAATCCTTATTAACGTAGATTACCGATTATCGCTGAACTTTCTTTCATGTAAATTTCTCGTGCAGTTACGAGATTAATTGCTCGGGGAAGTATAAACGCCGTTTATCCTCTTAAGAATACCTGATGGCAGGCACCGGCAATATTTTAGCATGCATAAGTAATCAGGTAGAAAACCATACAGTAGAGAAGGGTGGCATGTAGGTTGTAAGCATTATCCCTCGGATCAATTCCGTTAAATACGTTATTAGGCTAACAGATTTCCATTTGCACTTTGTGACATCGCCATGTACAACTAAACAACAAACTAAACGACAAAAAATCTTCTCTTGGTTTAATTTCATTAACCTCATCGATCCTGTATACGACGCTTAGAAGAGTGGCTTTATGTTGCATTTTTATTTGCGGCAATATAACATTATTGATGCCGACTTTCATTCCCAACAAACGCAAATGCAATGTTTCAATAGTTAAAAATCCCGTGAATGTCTATGCCATATTTTTAGATTGACACCGAGCATAAAACGGCATTTCCTGATTGCCATCGGGCTTCTTTCGCCTTCTGTGCCAATTCATCCAATTTCCTATAGTTAAACAGTTACTCCAGTCGATTTTCACTGTTGGTCAAGTATCAATCGGTGCTATATCCATTAGTTCACCTGGTATTGCCAATGAAAAATAGCAAAGCACTCCAAAAGAACGTTCATTAAGATGCTAGCAAGTGAAGAAGACGAATACAAGTGTATATCGAGTCTACATGTACTGTATAAGATCAAGTTGTGTGCAACCTCAGAAATCTTGTGCCTCAAACTGATGCGCTGGAACGAGTTTGGCTCCATAAAAAATTTAATATGTTACGGTTATGAAATGGCATTTCTAAACGGCTTTCACGGATTACATTTTGCACATTCAGCACTGTATATATTGCGTGAAGGGCGACGTTTTGAAAAGTGTAAGTGCACTGAAGATGCAAAATTCCCAATTTTGCTGGCATATGCTCATTTCGTTGGGTCCGCCCTAAATCACCAGTTAGTTCACTGCATACAGCGTGTTGATAAACACTTGCATCCCTGTTTTATTTCCTGTATCCGACAGCTGTTCAGTTTATTTCGCCATTGGAACATAAAATACGGTTAGCATAAAAATTGAGTTGTCTAAATTAGGATGTGATCGCATGGTGAAACTTGGCATTGCCAAAGGATGTGCATTTCGTTCGCAGCCTTATGGAAGTTAAAGCAAATTGGAATGGGAAATTAATCCACATTCTCCACATCCAATATGGCATACACTTTGCAAATATAAAATAGATATGTATAAAACGTTCGTATGTCAGATTTAGCCATTTGGTAACCTACATTCTATATACATCTACATGTTGTAAAAATATTTTCAAATATAACTTAGGATGTATATTTTTCTTATTTTTTGTTTTTTGTCTGCCCTGACTGTAGGCAATCACTGCCATCCCACGAGGCGTTAGGAGAAGCCCCCTTTCCCATAGTGTAGAAGGGCATATCCCGAAGTACAGCCAAAAGTTATGCATAATGCCAACATCGAAACTACCTATCCTAAGCTAAGAAATATTGGCAACAGCATGGGGAGATATTTTTCCGCATATTTGACTAAGTGCCAACTACATGTCTTTAGTACTGCGTACGCTTGTTTTAATTAGGTGAAATTAAAGTTGGTAAATAAATTCAACACAACGTACATGAACTAACTACACATGCACGTGCATCATTTACGGTAAGGCGTGCTGAATTCTCGCAACGTCCGCTGAGTACTGTAAAAACGTCTCATTGCTTATACATTTAAAAGTCAAAATATTAAGAAAAGGACAATAGCAGGATAAGGCAAGGTCATTATAGTACGTACGCTCGTACAAGATTTTTTTTAACTAACACAGTTGGCGAAGTACACGTAGAAGAGAAATAATGTCATTTGTGTAATTTTACACAAAGTTCACAAACTTAAGTTAGTGGCTTACGGGCAATATTGCCATCGTAATATTGTTATACTGTATATAGAGGCACATGTACATGTATTTTGATTAGTAAATTAAAAATTAATAAGTTTCGACCCTGACTTAAATACATTTATTATTTAAATGCGTATACACAGTAACGCAAGCATTATTGCATTGTACAATTTATCGAATATAATAAAGGAATTCAATGAGAAGATAAACATCAGCAATAAAAGGTTCAGCGCTTTTTTAAAAGCCTGTTATGAGGAAAAGACCAACTTCAATTAAAATTTGCAAGCTGCGTTTATTATTTTCATCTAGCAATTACGAGAATAAATTCAATACGTCCATTGTAATCGTAATTCACACTTCTCTGTTGTTGTTAATGATGATTACTGAGTTTTCTATACCAGTACCATCAACGCTGTCATTTTAGCATGCAGCTTACACAGTACATACATGTATATATCAGCAATTGCATTCAAACTTTTTACCTCTATATACGGCTATAGTTAAAAGCGCATTTTACGATTGTGTGTAAGGAAGAGGGTTGTAAACCAATGCCAAAACATCCGCAAACATTACGTTCCCATTGTTGCTATATTGAAATATTCTCCTCGCCAAACAGGGTGACTGATCAAATGAAACGTTGCCAAAATGCATCGAGAAATTGGTAACATGCCGAATATGTAGGGTGTCCATACTTATTCACCCTCATTACTACATGAGCTTTATAAATGATATCGTTATGGTTTAAATAATTTATACACACTCTGTTGCTATATACCCCCCACATAATGATGACATAATACTTGAACTCCAGTCCTCCACATTCATGTACATGTAGATGTGCCACATATTTCATTTTATAGTCATTCAACTGGTGAATGTCATCACAAGGTTTTCATCTTTCTGTACTTGGCAAACAGCAGGTCAGACATGCATGAAGCAATTCCTTGTCCAAAATGAGGCCAATTTGCAACGTCATAATACTGAAGAAACCTGTGAATCTGGGTCCGAAAATGTATACTTTTATCAGTTGAAACTTCGGCCTGTTTCGTATATCATTCATCATCATTCGCAATATTCAATCTAAACTATTGTTTTGCAAATTCGCAACCGCTTACCCGCAATATCCCTGTCGACTCGTCTGTCTCTTTTAGACTGAAATTGCCTTGGCTTTCTTTTCCTCACAATGGCAGCCAAAGAAAAAATTAACTCGTTTGTTCAAATGCTCTTCACCATTCCTTAACTGTCCTAGCTTCTATCACCTCAATTGCGAATAAAAGACGAAAATCAGGATGCACGATGAGGGTTAACGTTTAAGTTTATGCCAATTCCGACGATTTTGTCAGTGCCAACTTCCACCAAGCGTTTGGTACACGTATTAATTCATCACCCTGTATATAGCGGGCTGCAGTTGACTTTGTTATCCAATCGCTCTACGCAGTATCTTACAATGTATATTTTGAGCTAGTGAGTGCGGAAGAGGCCGGGCCGGATTAGAAGTACAAATATACAAGTATTAATCAAGGGTAGATTCCTGAAACATGAAATCGTTGGGATACAGTATACTTTATGTGACCGGATTAATAGAAATTAAGAATACAGGCAGTGCAAAAGGCCATAGTTCTACCAGCAACACCATGGCACAGGTGACGCGCCAGTCAGCAATGGAAATAACTCCTAATCATTTTAGATAAGGCATTATCTGGAAATGTTGGCGATAAAAGTTTCGCAAAATAGGAATACCTTCATGACAGGAGTTGTCGCCTGGAAAACGCAACGTACATGGCCAGCAAATGTGGTTGATAGAATCGAATTTAATCTGGACTTCATGCAGCGCTCGCCCTACACATGCCAACGACGGCAACTCATTTCCAATAAGGTAGGTCTGAACGGTGATCGGTACAAATTACCAGATGGAAATGAAAAATTTGTCAACCAGTTGGAAACAACACGAAAACATTTTTACTAATTGGTTATACGAAATCAATTCGTATACTGATAGAACGAACAGGCGTACGCACCATTCGTTCACGGAAATGTCACCATTGATTAGTGTCGTTATTAAACTCGAATTTCAACATGTATATGAAAACGAATTCATTAAAATAAACCGTTACGGACACTGTATGCCTACATGTACAACCTTTATACATGTACATGTAGTGTACAGTAAAACAAGTTGCGAATAGGCCTACCAGGAAAATTCGAACATATCGTCCTGTTTGTTATATGTTAGTTTTGGGCTGGGGATGAGGAAGGAAGTACACTGCATGTACATGTACATGTATCCTGCATAAAAGTATCCTTCCTATCTTATTGGCAGATGTTATTTTGCAATGCAAAGTCAATCGTTTTCTAGAGATGCCTTTGACCACAATGGTCTCTCGTGTCTGTCAAGACAAGCCTGTCCTCTCCAAATACCTCGTCGCCCTAAAATATTCATCCATGCACGAAGGATGTTCGTCTGAAATTTGAAAATCTAAATATAGCGACATTTCCATTTGCTATTATTACCTGCCATTCAGAGTTTTGGCTTACTGTTACATTTGCTACTTCGTATACATACATGTACATGCATTGTCATTCGATGTGATTCTCTGCCACAGTTAAAAGTGAATCAAAATATACATGTAAGTACTAAAATGTATGGTATTTAAAAGCTGCAAATATATGGCACCAATTAAAGGTGATGTCTGCGGTAACCATTAACGTTATCAAATGTTAGCCAGTAATTCTTCGAGAAAACATTCAACGCATACAATTCAGTATACAATACAATGTAGAGTGTATGTAAACTGATTCACATCCAACATGTCGATTTTGGCACTTTCGAATACAGTGTACTTCCACAGTCCTACATATATGCTATCGATAATCTTTTACAAATTGGAAAGTGCATGTAAACAGTATATTGCTCAGCTCAATTTACACTACTGTATATACAGTAGTATAGCCGTCCAGTCCCATTCACTTTCCCCTTATAAAGTTACCTTTAAGGTGGAAATATTGAAAATCGAAGTTCGAATGAAAGCTTTGAAGCTAAAAATCAATACTGCTTAAATCAAACGTGAAATCAACACGAAAACAGTCTGATCTCAACAACCTGCAGGAAAGACCTATTTTTTTTCAATCGAATACAGTAAGCAGTATCCCTGCCAACACTCTTAAGGCGTGGCTATTTGGCAAACAATGCTATTGTTTGGGGGCTCAACCAAACATCGTATTGTAACTATGCATTTTAGCCAGTCCACTCACTGTTTGAGTAAAGCATTTCGATGACAATTAATGAGGGGCTCATGAAAGATCTATATAAATTACCAACTTCATCAAATTCAACATTCACGTAACATTACGATCTTGTACAGTGCATTTAGAAAATCACGTTCAAGCTATTGTAACGTTGTAAGTATAACTTAATATTACATTTAAATGTGTGCCTGCATATTGATGTTAGTATTAAACTTCAGCTTTCTTCAGCATTCTAGTTGCAGCTTCTCTGCAACTCTATTCAAAAGTTTCGAAAAATTTGGTCACCAGAAATTCTAAACATTTACTAAACCTTCTTCACAATTTCATACGCATGTAGGATTGTTATTGGCATGTACAGCAGGTTAACCATGTACATGTAACTGATTTTGTTAGTTATAGTGCTATAGTCAATTTTATGTACATTTAAATTCTGCCAACCTTTGGCAAGGTTCGCAAGTACCAACGTAAACATTGTTTGCCTAAACACGTGTGAGTGCTCGTGAAAAAAAACATCTAATGTTTTAATGTGTAAATATTTTGGATAAATACAATTTAATGGTCACGTTTTGCTCTTTGTATATACCGTATACATGTATATTTGACATTGTTGGCAACGCAATTATTTTCTACATTGTTTATATACCAATATGGAGGAATCAGTTATCACATTTACAGAGTCATATCCCATTTGTTCCACCCTCTAACTGCAATTCAGGGTCAGACTTTTGTCATGCACAGATGGGGGAATGCACGACTCTGTGTAGTAGTATTTCTGTTACATATTTTTAATCATTTAAAATTATGGACGTCTCTGCTGTCTGTAGCAGCTAATTGGCAAGCACGAAACGACGGGGACATTACTAACAACAATAATGAAGTCTTCGATCTTTAGCATTACATAATTAATACCAATTTTATTGATGACTTGGAAGTATTTCGTGGTGTGTTTATCAACGTATAATTTAGTTCATAATGATTAGAATCAATATAGAAAGCAGACTGTCAAGGCCAGAAGCTGCCAAAACTGAAGCATGGCGACTATGAGTTTTGATAATATTTTCCGGTTCAAGTTGTATAACTACGATATATGGAATAATGATTGTTCATACAAAAATAGAAGGGGAAATGCCAATCGTGTGCAAATCGATGTCGCACATAACAGACAAACACGTTTGCATAATGTACAGGACATATAGTCGCATACATGTACATCCAGCCGTTTCACTATTAATCCAATCAATAACTTTTAAACAGGATGAGCGTAATATTTATTTCGACATAAAGCAATACTCAAGATTCTTTTCATCGGTGTCATCAACTTATTGCGATGTTTTAGTTCGGCAATTTTGCGATGACATATATTAGAGTACATGTACTTTATCGATAAATGAAACCTTAGTGGATGCATAGCAAAATGGCGCTTATGTTCACTTCCAGCATGCAATTCACATTTTTTTTCAAATTAATTGAAACGTATAAATGCATAAAACGATAAAGAGCAACCTTGACCGTTTACACCATAGGTCCGATTTCTCGTGTCATACGTATATGTTTTGCTTAGTTGCACAAACAAAACAGTGTAGAAACAGTTCGATGACGATAAAATGGATTTTCCAGACAGCACTTGGTAAGTTGGTAGATTAAGCGCAAAATAGCATTTGAAATCTTTCAAAGGTAAGTAGGACTTTGGTAAATAGCAGAGGTTCAACGCTAATGAGGCAGCCATGACTTTCCACCTTCATGCAGGCGACCTCCTTTAAAATTAAATATATATGGTGGGTAAATACTGTATTTACCCATGCACCAAATATACAGTATTTAATCCGTATTCCGACTTCATAACGGCAACGCATAAATGCAACATTTATTTGATAGTGCACACCTAGCTCAAACGGTTTTATTATTAAATGGAGCTTCCGGTAGATCGCTAAGACTGATTTTGCATTTTATATTTAAAACCTACTTATGGCGGAAAAACTTGTATGGTGCAACTGCTCCCCCGCCTTGACAGATCTTTGAGGTATCTTGCAAGCATTTCGTACTTAATGTACATGTAGTTTGCAGCTAGGCGACAGTGAAACTGGTCTATTGAGTACATTCACCTTAATGTCATCACACTATTGTTAAGGTTGTCACTTGCCTACCTACATGTAAGGTAAATTCATGACGCTCATTTTTCGTCATTTACAGAAGGCCACGAAATGACGGCGACAGATTTAGAAAGGCCGTGAAACGCATGATACTTGTAAATATTGTTCAGTTCAGGTATAACAACATACCAATTAGCGGTTTTCAAGCATCAGCAGAAGGAAACGCACGACACAAGTATAACAGTACTTTAGTGCACACTCTGACATTACTGGGATACAGGAGTAAAGCATATTTTTGATATTGTACAGAATCGTCACTGCTCCGAATGTGCACAAAGTATGCATATTTCAACCCTACTTGTCTAATAGACAAGATTGACATCTGTTCTAGCTGTCGCAATGCATCTCAACCCAACCTAAACTAACTGACCTAAAAATATAATTTTATATTCTGACTGCCCCAACCACAGGCAATCACTGCTAGCCTAAGAGCCGTTAGGAGAAGCCCACTGTCAAAGCTTCTATGCAGCAGCAGGGACAGTTCTGTAGCTCAGCCCATATTTTTGCGAGGACGAATTTTTGTCCCAGTTACTTAATATTCCTTTTTTTTCGCAGGTCACGTTCCATCTGATCATCTCATCTGCACGGCATAAGTGAACCATGCCTCGATTAAGCTTAAGGCGAACATTAATTTATTTGACAATTATAGGCGCGTTATCGCTGTACATAATAAACCTGGCATTTCGAGTGGAATACCGAAATGTGGTGAAATTCGAGAGTGACGGAAGTCATCGTGACTCGATGCCCGCCAACCTGGTGGCAGCGGAGCCGGCAGCTATTCCAGAAGTCAGCAACGACTTTGCCAACGGGCTGTTGCCGAGGGCCAGCGACAAACAGTTCATCAGCACCTATAACTTGGACAACATTCCCAAACTATGGTTCATGAAGGACGGTTGGGTGAGACCTGAAAAGGCCAAAGTTGACAGAACCACCAATCAGCGCAAGGCCCGGCTGTTTCCCCACGAGGACGACGATGACCGCATCGTCCAGCAGCTCATGTTTGTGCCCCCAAACTACCCTGTACCATCGCCGCAAAACAACGGGACAAAACTGAAGAAGATCCTTTTGTACAACGGCATTACGAACTGGAAGCCCCTGCGCCCGGGCCGTCACAATTTCTTGTTAGACAAATGCCCCGTGGACACCTGCGAAGTGACCATCGACAGGAGCGAAGCTGCCACTGCCGACGCCATCTTGTTCCGCGATCACATCGGACAAAACTCGGTGGAATCCCCACGTCCATCGTGGCAAGTGTGGATTCTGTACCTGTTGGAATGTCCCTACCACACCCAGTCCTTCCCCTACAAGAGCATTTTCAACTGGACCGCCACCTACCGCCATGATTCGGACATCGTGGCCCCTTACGAAAAATTCGTTCCCTACGACAAGGACCGCAAGGTTAGGGCTGTTGCCACCAAGAACTACGCAGCGAACAAGACAAAGAAGGTGGCCTGGTTCGTGTCCAATTGTGCTGCCCAAAACGAACGTCTGGAGTACGCCCAACAGTTGGGCAAACACATCAGCGTGGACATCTATGGAGCCTGTGGCAAGCACCAGTGTCCCAGGACTAGCACCGACAAGTGCTTCGAAATACTGAACAGGGACTACAAGTTCTACCTCTCCTTCGAGAACTCCAACTGCAAGGACTATATCACTGAAAAGTTTTTCGTCAATGGGCTAGGGCAAGTATTGTTTTGTTTACACGTTTCAAACATACTAGTATAGAATCTAAAAGAACAGCTGGTTGTGTAACGCAATTTGGCGATTATCAGTTTTCAACGACCTTCGCATGCACAATGTCATAATCATCTCTGCGGCGACCACTGTCTTTGCATTTCCCAATTTTTCATTTGGCGGACAAGGGTACTTGCTGGCAGTTCGTGTGCTATGAACGCTGTGCATGCTGGCCTTCGTCTTATTAAATTTGACTTTGATCACCACACGTCAAGCAAAATTGCCCAATTTATTAATAAGAACAGCAAGCGTGAAGACGTGAACATACAGGTTCATAATCAAGCAGCCAATTGCCACTTTATGTGTCAAAATTATGTTAATTGGGATATTATAATTATGCATCAAGTAATACAAAATTTTCTGTAACTATCGTTACTTCAATTTTGAGTTACTCGTAGAAAGTACATGTATCTCGGCATTATGGATTGAAGTGCCTTTGCTCTTTCTTACATGAACTACACTGTACCTGTATTTGCTGACTGAAAACTATTTAGGGAAGTAGAAGTTGCATAAGGGATCGGGAATGACACTAATAGGGATTGTTTGATTTCCTGTATCAATACAATCAACTGCAACTGTCAAAACAAAGTTCAGTGAACTCAAAAATTTAAAGATTGTCAACATAATGGTGACACGAGTTGAATTCTATTTGGATAGAGGAAATGCAACCAAGAACAGCTCGACCTTACGAACAATTAACCAGGCCTACCTGGGTGAGGAAGGTTAGGTACATTATTTGCTTGACTTTCTGCTCAGACACAATATGTTGAAGTATGCTGAAAACATTGGAATTCCACAACAAAATGTGGCATGCAACCTATTATAAGGAAGTACAGCAAGTTGCTATCTCGTATACCTCTTGATGAAAACCTCTATTATGCAGTGTTCAAAACTTTCCTTCGCTTCTTTTGGATAACCTTGTAATAATTACCGATAACAATGCTCTGGTTGAAGTTGTAGAAATTACAACTGCCAAAAAATAAAAATCAGCTACTGTTATCTTCATGCTTTTTGTTATCTAGTTTAGTGTAGGTATATCGTCCCAGTTCTTGAAAACATGATAGAAGATCCAAATTTCAGTTTCCGCAAATTTTCAAATTTATGAGTGAGCTTACTTGTGAGACGCTATAAAGTGCTAACGTTACCAGTACACTATTTCGTTGAAATTTGTCACGACTCACGTCCGAAAATACATGTGTATTTTCTATATGTATTATTATGTCGCAAAATACATGTGTATTTTTCCAAATCATTCGATCATTTGAAAATAATGTTGCTAAGAACCGATGAAAAATTAGAGTGGAACATCATTTAGACATAATTGTGAGTATTCATGTTCAAAATCAAGCAATTCTGCTAATGCCGTTCTGGGTTTTCCTGCCTGATTCAAATTAAGGGAGGACTCGTGCTTTGCTATTAATGTGAAAGAATAAGACGTGAGCTACAATTTTCATTTCTTAGAGTGTACTCTTATCTAAAGCTGAAAGTAATCATTATTATGTCGCATTTGTATATTTCTAGCAATGACGTCATTCCGATTGTCATGGGAGCCAGAAAAGAAGATTACCAGAGAGCGTCTCCTACCCACTCCTACATCCACGTGGAAGATTTTGCCTCACCCAAAGAACTGGCGGATTATCTTCATGTACTGGACAAGAACGACACCCTGTATAACGAGTACTTCCGGTGGAAAGGCACCGGGGAATTGGTGAACACTTACTTCTGGTGCAGAGTTTGCGCAATGCTCCACGACAAGCATCCCTCGAAGGTGTACGAAGATGTTAACACCTGGTGGAGAGGACCTGGCACCTGCATAAATAGCCGGTGGGATGGGAAAACCAACTGACCAAAGACTCATCGCCATCAAAGACGTTTCAGTGTTTTCCAAAATTACTGAAAGTAATTGGAAGACGAGCAGCTAAGTCATCATTGAGTGCAACCACCAACGTGCAGTTACAGTTTTACATATTGTTTTACTGTATGTAAGATCACGAATGCCACAGAGGAGGTTCGACCAAAAGCAGCATTTTATAAGGGTTTCAGTTCCTTTTTTATCTTCTATGGCATTATCGCTTACAGTTAAAGTTTTCGATTTTCGATAATTTAAGATTTGCCTTCAACTAGTTGCAGTTGTCTGACTGCCAAGGGCAAAAGACTAGCGATTGTGCATGCTCTTATAAAATAAGCTACTTGCTGTTTTATTCCTTTTTAGCTGGTATGCAAGTTCAAAAACGTTCTTAGCTTTCCATTATCATGCGATTTTGTTTTTTAAATGATGACACGAGCTTTAAGATTCATTCCTCATATTCCATGAGCATCATGGCTGAGGGGTTGTCGTGTACAGCAGGCCTGCGACACAGCAACACATTGACCAGTTAAGGTTTCAAGTTCCCCGCAGGTTTATTTCCTGATAAATGAAGAGTAGCAATTTGGAAAACATGTTCAGAAGTGCACATAAGGGAATTTTCAAAAAAACGCAAACAAACTTTCGATGAAAAACCCGTAGGAGTAAATCTGCGACATTTTTATGGCGGTAAATTTAATGTTGAATTTATGTCATACTGATGACTCTGCACTACAAAAATTTAAGCTTTAAGAACTGCCTTTTAGAAAAACTAGCAGAAATATTCCTCATCACTGATATAAACAACAGAGAATTAACTGCCAAGAGACTGCCAACTAAACCACATTAGCAAAGGACAATCATGCTGGTGCTTTGCATGAAATTATTCTAGAGCTACAGGTTTAACATTTGAGCCTGGCATGATGAAACCATGCTTTTACATTTACATGTACTCACGATGGAACAGAAAAGATTAAAGGGTGTGTATAAATATGTCTCTGTACAGCAGTCCATATACTGTACATGTACAGTGAGACCAATATTACTGAACGTATGCCACCTAAGAAAACGCGTACAGGAAATGTAAATCTGATGACGTAACATTCGCTCAAGAATCCTTTCAAGATGTAATCATTTTTCAGTTTTTCTAGTCATGAATTTGAAGGATCGGGCTTCCACATTTTTTGTAAATCAAACAAATCATCATATTGTTTATATATACGCTAGAAATAAGTGCTCCACCGAAATCATTAAAAGACTCACAATTAAGGTAATGTTCAGAAACTTCAATAATGACATCGAACTTCTACTACCCAATCACACCCTCCATTCTTTACAACATATCAACATAAGCATATCACAAACCCATTTCCCAATTACAATCCATGTTGCGATATCACAAGCCATGCAAAGATGTAGTTAATGTTAAGGTATTTACTGTATTGCAAGATGAAGGTCTATAGAACATATACCCGTAATTTTACGTCACTTCACGCCTCCCTCATTCCCTACACTGTTTGATGTCATATATGAATGGTTCCGGGCTAAAATTATAAATAAGGAAGGTGAGCAGTTAATTTTATTTTATATTTGTTTTCTGCAAATTTACATAATTTGTTTCCGTTGGCCAATGAATTTTGTAATGTTACGGTGTAAATTATGGCTGTATAAGAAAATCGGTAGATCACCTATTTACTGTTACATGTATATCGTGATCGACATCATAGCACGTACATGTACATGTACTCAATAAATACACGTCAATAAATAAAAGTAGTTCGTCCTTGAAGACAATATCTAACCTTATAAAAAAATTGGTAATTATAGTAACATCATTATTGATGCCAGGACAACTAAATCGAGTTATTTGTAATCGTGACAGATTATCTTTTTGGGTTATAATTTTCATTAATACTGACAACGGAGTTAGTCTGTGTCAAACCACCAATCTCGAATTTAATTTACTACATGTTTGAGTGATGCTGAGATCATGGTCGCGAAAAGTATGATGAGTGTAAAAATTAATATTTTTGAAAATAGTGATATTTTTGTTTTACTGTGTGTTAAACTACCTGCACATTTTTATTGTAGTTGAATTGTTCAACCTTTAAGTTTTTTGTGTATTATTTACATAATATTATGTATGCTGTTGGAAAACAATTCGCTAAAGTCACGAATGCTAAGAGCAGCCTTTCCACTCCTTTCCCCACGCTTTCATTAACGAAATTACTTGGAAGTATTATGCAGTATATTGCACAGAATTTTAATCATTGGAAGACTAATTTATGTGACTGACGAAGTAATAACTTACACTGTTGCGTTTGGATCACTTCTCGCAATTTTATAAATTATATAACTGGAATTTTTAACTGAGCCACTTATTAGTTTGGTTGACTTCTTTTTACTCTTTACTGGACTATATTACAGTAGTTCCCAGCATAGCGAATTTAATTCGTCCCACGAAAACCATCGCTAGGTGAATTTGGGCACACGGCAAACAAAGTAGTCTACATGCAGGCAATCTGGCTAAAAACGATAGTAATGGTACTCGCTCATTGGCTAAGTCCGCTTTACAGAATTCTAATTTGACGTAATTTAGTGACTGCGTATCTGTGTTAGCAATTCGTTACAATTGAAAAGTTTGTTAAATGATGACTTCGTTATGCGTAGGTCGACTGAAATATAAACTCATCTCAGTAAAATTTAAATATAAACCGAATCTTTTAATGCAATTATAAAATTTAAAAATTTCTCTGCTATAATGCAAATGCATGCAAATTGAACTTAACAAGTTCCCACACTATTTCATGAAAAAAAATTGTAAAAATTCCAAGTCATTTCATTGGGTTAACCGTGATTTTCCCATCTCGTGTACATAATTTCGTTTTTAAATACAACTTCTATTTCGAATATTAGGATCACTTAAGACAGATGTTTGGAAGGGCAGACATTCTGTTCAATGGAATTCATTATACATGTACAATGTGCGCGTATAAACAAGTAAAACTGACTAACCCCTCGTAAGGCGGGGATACGTAATGATGATTAGGCAATCAAGTTTTGGAAAAAATTTCGGAGATATACTTTGGATTATGCCCTTCTCTTAATATGTACAAAATCAATTTATTTAGCTGCCCAACCGTCAGGCAATCAATGCCTACGAGTCTTTAAGAGAAGCCCACTTTCTCATAGAGTCTTTGATGGAACAGGGCACATTCCCAATTAAATTGGCAAAAATTAAACAAAACGACGAAGATTTTGTGATATTCACATCATCTGCACTGATGTGAAAATCACCCATGCTCGTCGTTTTGAACAATGCGTTATCAAATGTGATACGGCTAAAAAATTGAATTATTTGACGTCCGTAACACCATAATCGCATACTGATCCAGAGGTGAATTTTTATCTACTACTAGATGCCGTCATTGCCAAATTATTTCCTGTTCATTGCATATTTGATCGGAAAAAAAACTCGCAAAAGCTGTTTCCAATAAAATATACATTCACATTCCATTTTGTTTCGTTGACATTCAACGCGACATTCCAATTATCGCTGAGAAATCAGTCAAATTAATACGACAATTTATCATATTACCTACGTTGCTGTATCCGTCGATCAACTTATTTGATATTGTTAACAATCTCTGCTTGTTAGGGTCCTGGTCCATTAAGACCGAAGACATTAAGAGTTAAGCTGACCGTTTGTGCACGAGCTTATGTTGCACATTACAAACGTTCGTCTCTTGCACGCACTAATAACAGGAGTTAATGGTGTTTGGTTGGCGCCAGGCACCCTAAATGTAACTTACAAGACATACTGTCTTATTTTAGCCTCATCTTTCCATAAAAGGGCCTTTTATTCCCAAGTATCACACGACTACTAACTCAAGCACATTAGGAATTCTAATCCGTTCTAGATTCACCTTCAATTCATTAAAACGCCACCATGTACTATTGCGAGCATTTACATGTATGCTGTTTTTAGTATAAAATGTTCTAGATTTATGACAATGTTAATTTACATAAAAATAAACAAAACACGCTAAAATCCCTCTAGGCTCGAGGAAACTATGCTAATATACTATTTGGCACAACATCACAAATTACTGGTATTCCTACCTTGAGTACACACTTGCATCCTTAATGTTGCGGTTATATTTGACGCCTAATTCGTCGTTTATGCACTATAAGCGTGTTTACCAAGACAGTAAAGATTTGTTGGTTGACCTTTTGATCGACTTCTCTTAGTTTTCAATGGTCAATTAAAGTGTTTCCGTTGTTAAAATCAATCTGTAAATGAAGAAAATGTTCATAAAATTACATAGATGGTCGTTTATCCCTACATTGAATGTAAACATTCTGTCAACCACAATGCGAAAAAGAAGCGAGTGGACTGTGGATTAGATGGAGGGTTGAAGACATAAGTGCATGTAAACGAAAGAATTCTTTGCTAATCTACGTATACCGCAAACTGTTTGCAATATCTGAAACACTGGCATGAATGTACATGTATTTGTTAATTAGCTTACTCAATTAGCTGCCTGCCTTGAGAAATTCTTTAGACCATGTATTGTCTAATCCTTGATTTTTAAAAAAAAAACTATATACACTTACATATACAATGTACCGTATGTTGATACTGTCAGGTGGCGTGTGTTGCCAAATGCAATTTTAATTTGCCCATTATTAATTCCTGGTTGTCCTGAAGCTAGTCAGATGGTTTATGTAGTTAATTTAGTGAAAATAAATTTGTGCCAAATAGAAGTTGAAAATGAATCCGTTTCAATTGCATTTTTAGCACACGCACGTACAAGAATACCAAAAGTGCGTTTTGCATCAGTGAGCAAACATCGGTTATTGGTAAATTTACTATAAATGACTAATGCTGAATTTTTTGAATGAAAAGCGTGCAGCCTGTATCTGGCATTTTCTTCAACATAACGCACCGGACTAATTTATAAAAGAATTGTTGCGTTGCTCTTCGTTCTGAAATTATCGGTTGTTAAGACATCGCTACAATTGTAAAAATCTAAGCATGTGAATAACATTTCATTGATTGACAGTTGAAATACTTCCTGTATATCACCCTCCACATGAGCACCTGAAGCCACTTTCATACATTTTTTTTTAGAAATCGTATTACATGTGATATCACTATGTTTATGCGCAGACTTTAAACCACTTGCATTATTCGGGGTTAAATCTTTCTTTATATGACATTTAAAAAAATGAGAATGAATAAAAAATTAACTTATAAGCTGTTCAGCAGTATACATACATGTACTTTAGTACACGATTGATAGAAATAGTTGATAATAATTTCAGCAAATTTCAAATTTATATTTTGAAGCTCACACAAACGAGAACTGAACCCAAGCAGGAAGCCGATGGGTGTTTTGCGAAATTTCACCACCAGGTGAGAAACTTCGTGTGGCCATATAAATCCACATCTCGTTGCTTTGGTGTAAGATAGGTTTTATTTATGCTAACTTAACGTCCGTATGCAAACGTAGTGAATTTCGACAGAAATGTGTAAAACAGTTGCGAGTAAAATTAATAAAAAAATTCTTCGAATAGACTTTCTCTGAAAATTCCCGAAGCTTCTCCAAGCCATACACAATTTTATAACATAAAATACGAGCTTACACCTGTATTTGCGCTATTTTAAAACCATGATCAGATGCCCTGTAACCATGATAGGAACCACATCAGCTAAAACTTACCTAACTTTAGATCAATTTTCCTATCGCTCAGCAAGTCTCAGAATTTTGATGAAATCCGAATTTGGTGCAACGGAATGCCAATTTTGTCAAACCGACAGTAGCAAAAGCGCCTCAATACCGAAGGCGAATGCTCCGTTCCGCTGCCAGATGGCACCACCGACCGGCATCCCGTCCACTCTCGTTCAACGTCAGCAGCAAACGAGATAACTCGTGAGGCAGTGCTTGCGCAAGTGCCTCGAGAACAATAACTTGGAACAAGCTGTCGAAAAGGTAAGAATCCTGTCCTAGCATTTCTCGTAATAATCGCCATTTTGATTAGAAATTAGTGGTTTAAATTTTAGGAGGAAATAGGGGGCGATGCGCGTTTAGGGCCACAGCACTGGGGCGCGAAAATTCTGCGCGAAAAACGAGAAACGAGACGATTTTTGGCATCTTTAAATGCCATGGGAGTACAAAATCATTAGCTGGTAAAGCCGACATGACAGTTGCAAATCGAGTGATTTCCCGAATTCGTGGAAGTCTGATAGAATTGCGAAATTTTTCATCGATAGGCGATGGGAACTATACTTGTGGTGGACCTACGAGATCAATTTAATTAAACTAGGTTTCTTTATTGGGAGGGATGCTCGCTTCTGAGCTGGTGGTGGACTTGGTCCTGGCATTTAAATTTTAAAAACGTGACAAGTTCAACGGAAATACAAGCCTCCGAAATACAGCGAAGGAAAGCCACTTTTGGAACAAAAGAATTTTTTAGAAAACTCAATTTCGGTCGTATTCAGGGGCTAAAAAGCATTTTGTTACAAACAATGGATCAGCTAGCAAGTGTTTTTAGCATCCATTTTTAGAGGAAAAGGGAAATGAACCTAAGTGCTAAACCTCGAAATCTACGTTCGTTTAATTGGGGCTAAGGTTTTAATTTCGCCACAATCGATTTCGGATTGCGATTGGCTATGGAAGTAATACGAAGGTCATAGAACGCAATAAAGAACTTTTGTTAGGGTTGGGAAAAAGCCACGAAAAAAAAAAACGGCGTAGGAGCTGTAGAATTGAGTCACGCCTAACCGCTTTGTCTAATGGGTATTGTTCTGGGTCAGCTGTTACTAAGGTCGATATTTCCTGTGGATTCCTTGCCTTTTGGCGAATTTAAAATGGACCGGAAAACGTTCGTGTATGTTTCTCCAGGGCCTGCACAGTTCAGCTTCGCGCAGGAGAAAGCCTTTTTTCCCTTCACCAAAACCATTTGCTTAGCAAGCAAGTGTTAAATTTAGTCGTACCTATTCATAAAATGTCTTCACCTTTTCGCAATGTTTAACGAATTTTCGTCGAAGTATTTTGCGCAAGCCAAAACAAAGGCAGTACTGGGGCAAAAGATCGTGAAAATAGGGAACCATTAAGAAATTTTGACTGGCCCAGAAAAAATGCGCAGTTCATTGGAACATAGGCCATGCTGTGACATACGATCGAACCTATTGTTCAAGACGAAATGCATTACACGTATTTGGTACTTAGCAAATCGAATTTAGGGAATTTAGGCGTCCATTTAAAATACGTCAAACGGGGAGGAAACCGCACGAAATATCAACCTTAGTAGCAGCTGACCCAGAACAATACGCATTAGACAAAGCAATTTAGGGTGATCGAACCATCGAACAAATCAAAGCGCTACATTTTACAACTTTGATTAACTGAATCTGTTGATACACAAAACAATCGAAAGAATTCATTGCGTAGCAATAAGCTTAGCTGTACGAGTAACGCTGACTAGTGTCACACTGCATTTTACTACAGTAAAGTACATTTGCGGCCAGCTGCATCATTTCGAGCAAAAGTGACAGATGTTACTTCTGTTCGTAAATTAAAACAAGTCGACCTCATTAATCGAATCTTTAAAGCTTCGAATTGGTAGCACTACCAAAAGCCATTAAGGACTACCAAAAGCCATTAAGGAATTAAAAGGTGTTCAGATTCGACCAAAAGAAACATTTTCAATTCACACCTGCATCTTCCTCTGGTATAATTATCTTGGAATTCAGCTAGAGGCCTAGCTGTTAACAACAAGGCTAAAAGTTCACCCCATTGGCTAGGCCAAGTACAAGCACAGTCGTTGCGAGATGTTTAATTCCCTAATTGTAATCAGGCCAGGCACATCGAGTGAGGAAATGCATACGTTGATAATTTGGCAAGGGAACCAAAAGCAGGGCCATTGCATCAACGCAAGATAATGAGGATAAATGAGGAGAGCAGTCGCCATGACAGTTGGGAAGAAACTCAACCTAAAAAAGCCAGCAAAACGTGACCTTTGACGGCCCAATCTTGATGTGGCAGAAGAGAGGAGGGCATTTTGCTCCAGTCGTTGCAGTTGTAGGGAGAGTGAAGATAAAGGCCACTTGGAGCCTGCATTCCCAGCCCCGCTCGTCCTATTTAATGCAGCATACCATTTCCCTCTGACAACTTAATGGCAAATTGCGCACCCATTTATTTAGACTCTCTCCATGGATAAACAACGCTTCGAGTGCTTCATTTATACATTGGAGCAGTGCATTATGCCAAGCTGATCTCGAACGCCGTCACCCAAATTTTATTGGCCAAGAAGGTCTAGCGTGGAGATTGAATTCCCCCTCAAAATGGCCGCCGACGTTCATTTTACACGAGCAGTTACCCAGTTACCAGGGAGCCAATCTCAGAATGACCCTTTTATTTTTGAAACATTAAACTCTGGCGCAATTTATTTGGATTGGCGAGGGGTAGTGCTTTCCACAAAGGGCTTCAACCCCTTCCCCCTGCTTCTGGAGGATGTCTGCCAGTGACAAATGGCGGCTCGTAAATCTGGTTAATAACTAGGCTTACAGGAGTGGAATTTCGAGTAAGCTGGTTGCCCCAGCGTTATTTGCGGTCCAGAACTGTCTGGTCGCCATTCGCTTTCAAGAAGCTTGATCAATGGGAGGGATCAGGACAAAGATTTTGGCTGCAGTGCCCACAAAGCCCATCCTCCTATCCTCTCATTCCCATTGCCTGGGAAATATGAAATGGAAACTGAGGCTCAGCTTGTTTTATGGACTAGGCGTCGATAAAACCTCGATGGCTGCTGCATCTCGGTGCACTGTAATAAGATTTTTTTGCTAATAAATTATGAACGGGGATTGTAGTTCCCCCATGTAATCAGAAATCTGGGTTATTACTTCGCTGTTTGCTAGCAAACAGAATTGACACGTTCGTGTCTATGGCCTGTCCACAAAACGAACGCCCATATTAGTTCTTCATCAAAATGTGCAAAACCTACTTTGATTTCTGACAAGATGAGGTATCGAGTCCTATTTTTGTTGGCGCTCGAATTCACTTTGTTTACATTTCACAGAGTGCAGGCCGGGTTATTAGGATGGTAGGCACCAGCTCCATTTTTAACGATTTTGCCATTTGTGCCTAATGGCACTGAAGCCAAATGGGATAGTCCACGGTGCAAGACATGTTAACCTACATAGTTTAACATAAAAAGCATGGCGGAGGCAGCGTGGGCTCGTTTCGAAAGTGAATACTAAAGGCAACTCAATTCATGTGCATATAAAAAATGTTTCTGCGGCCCTACGCCGAAATGGTTCATCTATTACGCTTAATTCAAATTTCTTCTTGGAAGAAAAGCTTGAGCAGTGGCTGTTAGACGTTTTGGGCAGAATTGAATTCTTGGAATAATCGATTGATAATTGCGTCCAACCGCTCCGGGTGTATTTGATATCCTGCTGCTTTATCAATGGACAATGAATTGTAGGGTAACGATGCCTTGAAAGGCCTCTAATTTTTTTTCAGACTGCAGGTGAGGTGGCAAATGGCAAAAGCCAATGAGGAATTAAAAAAAACGTTATATAACTTTGAACTTGGATGCATTGAATTGATAAGGCAATGTTGCATTGTGCTTCGGCACTATCCAATACGACATTACTGCTGATAAGTCGGGCCATTGACTCAACTAGTAAAATCGATTTGCATGAGGGATTCTTGAGATGAGGTGCTGATGAAAAACCCCACTTTGAAATAAGCTTATGTTCTCAGGGTGACTACCGCAGTGCTGTAGTTTACCCATAATCAAAAGACGAATAATAGGGTTGCCCTCCTACAGTAATTAAGATTTCTAGGCAACGAGGAAGAGCTCTGGTAATTTTTGTCATTTGATAGGCTTGGCACACAGTAGCACGATTTTGACGCAGCTTTCCTGTTCAGTGTCATTAAATGGCAACATGTACCAACAAAAAACCTGGTCTAATTGCACGACCGTGTGGAGGGCCTATTGCTGAAGGGTTCCGCTTTTGAATGCCAGAATTCAAGCAGACAACTCTGATACCAGTTTGCCATTTATGTATAGGGCTTTTGGCGTATTAATAATTCCGATGGCGGCTGATTGCCGACATTTTAATTTTATATCCCAGTAACGATTTTAAAAAACTGGCTGAGCTGCATCGTGAACAACAACCTCTCGCAATGTTGCACGCACCAGGTGCAATTATGGATCCAGAAACCCACACAGGCCAGCAATTCTTGCTTCATTTGTTGGGAGGTTGCTACTACTAGTCGATGGCGCCATGCTCTTTACCTGGCCTGTCTTCGATTATCTGTTTCGAATAACTCGTTTTTGCATCCTGAACAAGGTGGCAAGATCGCAGCAGCCATTATTAAATAAATGCCTGTTCTCAGTCCATGGCATGGCACTCCCACCAGTTACTGTTAATACACGCAAAGCACGTCTCGTAGTAAATTCATGCAAATTAACAACAGCCAGCGCATTTAGTTGCAGTTTCTAGCAATTATTCTGATCACAAACGTTATACATTGGGCAATTTTGTAATTCTAGGCAAACACAAAAGATGTGCTTTCAAGTAGAGGTTCTCGAGTGGTAGCGCACTGGCTTCTCGACCCTAGAGTTGCGGGTTCGCATCCCGGCCGAGGTCGGTGGGAAAATTTTG